>CM022776.1:17507110-17522110 GCA_012411365.1 Ameiurus melas
CTGAACACAGATTCATGAACAGAGATTAGGGATAGATGGATGGACAGACAGACAATCTTATTGTAAACAGAACAGGATTTTCTTCTAATTTGCCACACTACATCCATCTCTCCTTATATCTATCCAGTATCAATCCACCCATCTATATCTATACCTGCATCTATCCAGCAGTTATCCATCCAACTAGCTATCCATCTATCTCTCTGTACATCTCTTCACACCTTTAATTATTAAAGGACTGTCCATATGGGCGTGGCGTAATATTCTAATAAGCAGGCTTGATTGACAGCTGTTTGTCCGAGATTCCCATCCTGCCACGGCACTCGCATCGGCAGGAAGGTTAGCGATTATATATTATATCTTCCTACCAGCATTAGTGAAAGAATTTTAAGGTAAACTGTACACCTGTACCCAAGCAAAGTTTCTCCAAAACTTATTAGCAGGATTTAAATATGATTCAAAATCGAAGCTTGTAAACGAGTCGAGAACAGAACTGTTGACTTTTTTTTTTTTGGGTTTGCTTTATTGTTTTTAAAACTTCGTGTTGTCGAAGGGTGTTTGCTTGTTTGTTTGTTCTGGCAGATGAACTTGGGCGTGTTGGGCTGATTTGAAGGTTTAAGAGCTTTCGCACACGACGGAGACGTCAGAAACATCTCAAACCTTCAGCGGCGGCAGCAGCGAGGGGTCACATGCACACGCACTCCTGAAACTTAAAGACATTAAGAACCCAGACATCCAGCACTTTCTGCTCAAACGCTTACCAACCTTTCTTTCTTTTCTGGTGTTAATCATTTTTACGTAATTTGCATGTTTTTTTTTGCCTACAGACAAATAGCTAACGTTTAAAGTGGAACGCGAGTTTGTGCTTTAAAAAAAAAACAGGTTAGGCAAATACTGCACATTTGCCTTCTATTAAAAATCATATAAGATGCAGAAATAATGATCAAAAAAAAAAAAGGTCAGGAGCAAACTTTAATTCAGCATTTTAGCGCTTCCGCCCACACACACACACACACACACACACACACACACACACCCGTCTCTACTTTCACCATCCTGTTTTGGCCTGGGTATTTTTTTTTAGGTGAAATGTTATAAGTTTGTGTTTCCTGTGGAAGAAAACGTCAAGTGAGGTGGTGAAGTGTGTGAGAGTGTGTGTGTGTGTGTGTGTGAGCTGCTCGTTTTCCTGCAGAGCGACAAGCAAACACCTAACACACACACATTCCACTAAAGGTCTCTATACAGTCATATAATGAACAAGAACAGTTCTTTATCCGTCTGTCTGTATCTCCATCCGTCCGTCCATCTCCAGGCATATCTGTCTGTCTTTAATCATCTCTCCATTCACCCATACCGCTCCGAGTCGATCACTTTGCGTCCCTTTAATTATCCGCCCAAGATCTATCTGTTCATCTATCATATATCTATCGATCCGTCATTCGTCTACTGATCTGTACGTTTATCTATTTATTTGTCTGTCTATCCATCCACGCATCCTTCTGTCCTGTCCACCCTTTATCAATCCATCCATTGATCTGTCCATCCCCTTACCTACTTATCTATCCATCCTTTTACCCGTCTCTGTTCATCCATCCATTTATCTTGCTGCCTATCCACCATCCATACATCTATCTACCCATTCTCCATCCACTAATCTATCAGTCTACTCATCCATCTGCCCATTTGATGTCTGTCTGTCTAGTCATCATCATCATCAATCTATCCATCTATCCATCCACTAATCCATCCATCAATCTACTCATCTATCTATACAATCCATGCATCTATCAATCCATTCAACTGTCTATTTATCTGACCATCTATACACCCACTAATCCATTCATCAATCTACTCATCTATCCATCCATCTGTCTATCAATCTACTCATCTATCTCTCTATCCATCCATTCACCTGTCTATCTATCCATCTATTGATCTTCTCATCCATCTATCCAGGTCTCATCCATCTATCCATCGGTGTCCTCATTCTCCATCTAAATATGATTCCATCCACCCATCTGTCTTTTAATGCATTAATATAGCCATCCACTTATTTGTCCATCTTTTCGTCCTTCCAGTTATCTATACATCATTTTGTCCATCCATCCATCGCATTTAATAATGTACTTTCTCTTTATTTTGTGCATCTGTCTGCCTAAAAGCACTGGATGGTGTGTGTTCAGGTGTGTTCAATTAGAGAAACACTAAGTGTGTGTGTGTGTGTGTGTGTGAGAGAGAGAGAGAGAGAGAGCGTGTGAGCCATTAGTTCTCCTGGTGTTTGGTGAAAATGTCAGCGTTGTTGAGAGGAAGCGGAGCGGTTCTCTTACCTGCAGTATTCCGTTCCGTTGGCGTTCTTGACACAGCTCGCATTGTTCACGCACGGATTCACGTGATCCACGCACTGCAGCGCTGCGAAACAACACACAAGAGACCGGGGAACATTACTCACTCATACACACACACACACTCACGCATACAGGAAGTATGAAAATCAATCTGGAAAAAGAAATAAACAAAACACAATACAAAAATCAGTCTCAATGTTATGTAAACATCTCGAAACCCCAGTACCATCTCGAACCCGAATCAGAATGAAAAGATTTCAAATGAAAACTGGATCAGTTTCTCCTTATTGGGTATTTTGGTACACTTCATAAGCCAATAATACCCAGCATGCATTGTGCAAAAAAAACAAAAACCCTCAAACAAACAACAAACAAACAACTAAGTAATATAAACAAGCCTAACATCTCAAGCCTAAAGTTTTTCCTTCTTAAAAACTCAAACATACGGAGAGGTTAATCTGGAGTTGTAGCGTGGAAAACGTAGCTTCCCGCCATCTTAGAAACACTAACGCATGACTGTCATGTGATCTCCACGACTATAAGATGGCGGATATAAAAGCAGGCACTTTAAACTCTATGTTTGAGCGCTTTGTGTGTGTGTGTGTGTGTGTGTGTGTGTGTGTGTGTATATATATACACATATATATATTAAATTATATACACACACATACACAAAGCAAAACGAATCGCAAAAACGACTCGACACTGGAGACTCCTTCCATAAACGTTAAATAATAGTCTCCTATTTAAAAATAATAAAAAATTTTAAAAAGTCATCACATCAACAATTATACGTTTTACTTTACTAAACAAATGTATAGATCACGTATCGGTGCGAGCGCATTAATATTAACCCATCGTTCACGTTACAGCCGGAACTACTCTATAGCGTATGACGTTGTAGCGGTTATACAAAAATCATACACCATATACCTTCTAACCAATCAGATTCGAGGATTCAACCGTGCTGCGGTGTAACCCGTAATACGTGGAAAACGTTTTATCGAACGTCGCTCTTAATATTAAATAATAAACACTCCTGACAGATTCCAAGGTCGGATTAGACCCGAGTCGTGTTGCTTGCGCGTCCCTTTCTGTTTACAAACACTACAGGAGGTATGTATCACGTGTCCATTTCCATCATATCTGCTTTTCAAACATCTCCAGAAGGACTGATCTTTCTGCCTGTGCTTTAAAAAAAAAAAAAAATAGAAAAAAGAAAAAAAAAGCCGCAACTAAATTATACCAAGTGTGATATTTGCAGATCTTTTACAAGTAATGACACCCCGTCTGATGCGTTCGGCGTTCACACTTCCCTCTCAGACATCAGATCAGGCAGGTCATATGATTTCAAAGCACTCTGAGCAGGCGCGCGCTACATCTCCACACAGGAAGCGTGTTCAGCACTAATATTCACTTCCTGCACTTTGACCAAATAGAAAGAAAAAAAAAAAAAATACGACTCGTGTTCGAGCTCGAAGCGCTGGGCGCTCAGCCAACATCTAACAGTCTGGTTCGATAGACGGGCGTAATAATGATGGCGGCTTCATACCAGCGTCGTTATTTTTTCTTTATGAATCTTTAAACTCAGCAAGAAACAGTGTTGTTTTTTTTTGGGGGGGTAGACGAGACTGGGTAGAGCATGAAGGGAAGTATTCTTTTGAACAAACCCTGTCAAGATACAAAGCTAGCAAGTTTCGGGACTGCAGTTGGGTTTTTGCTTGATAGACAAAAACACCACAAGGCTAACAAACATCTCTGCAACCAGATTAAAACCAGAAACTGTGATTTTATCATCACTCAACATCTTTTCTCTCTCTCTCTCTCCCTCTCGCTCACGGATGATTAATCCGGTTACTGTAAGCCATGTTTGCTCGAGAAAAAAAAGAAAAGAAAAACAAGTAAGCAGTTTATGAAGGCTTTGAAACTCCGTCCTGTCGTCAAACTGGCTTTTGTGCGGGAAGGGAATCTGGTGTGAAATGAAAAGGCTGGGGCGTAGTAGGTTTGGCGGCGGTTCTGGTGGGAAACCTGTTGGCGGAGGACTGGTTGAGCCGTGTGAGAACTCCTCAGCACACGCTGAGATTCAGAGAAAGAACGAAGAGAGTGAGAGAGAGAGAGAGAGAGAGAGAGACAGAGAAAGCAGGGTGCACAAGACGGTGAACAGCAAGAGTCAGGAGCACTCGAGAAAGAAGGACAAGAGAGAGAGAGAGAGAGATAGAGAGAGAGTCTCTAAGGGGGGAAAAGAATGCAAGGATAATTCAAAACAGACTGAAAGTCTTATGAAAGACAGAAGTTTATAAAAGACAGAAAGAGAGAACACAGGGAGAGTGAGAGAGAGAGAGAGAGAGAGAGAGAGAGAGACTGGTTTGACGAGCTCTCCACACAAATGCCATCCCTGTGCCAGAGAAGATGATCTCACAGGATTCAGGGACGGGCCGACGATAATAACTCCATTTCCATCTCCAGCGGAGGTTTTTGTCCCTCACTCACTCACGAGAGGAGGAGAGACGATGAGTGGAAACGCTACGTCTCTTTCTCGCGGGAGAAAGAGATCCGTCTCCGGCAAACGTGCCGCGCCAGAACGAGTCCGAACAACTCTCCCATCAAAAAAAATAAAAACCCATAACCATTTAGAATAGAAAAAGAAAAGAAAAAAAAAAAAAAAAAAAAAAAAAAGAGTTCGAGATGGTTTGAGAAAGTTTTTATGCGCTGGGGTGGAGCGATGAGACAAAAATATTGTATCGCGATTCTCGGACGTCATCGCCATACACAGGTCCGCAAACAACGTGCCAGTAAAAAAAAAAAAAAAAAAAGGAAAAAAAGCTGTTATCAATAATAATAGTTGTTTATTTATTATGTGTTAGATAATTATAGTAAACAGTTTTCTTTTTAAATGAACAGTATATGTGTAATATAATTATTATTGAATATTTATACACTACGAGGAAAATCAAGCACTCGCTAACACGCCAACACCTTTTCAGTCGCTTTCTACATCTCTAATCATGGCTGAACCGATAACGTGTTATAGCAACCAAACGTGACGCGAAAGCCACACACACACACACACACACACACACACACACGTTCATTAATAAAGATGGTACATTTTCTGAGGAGGTTCAGTAAGAGTCATCGAGAGAAGTCATTAACACGCGAGTGACAAAACCGACACGAGAGCTCCTTCATTTATAACACGCCTCACGTCACACACACAAGAACAGACCACGGAAGAGTGATAAGGGAAAAAAAGAGAACATAGAAATAAAGGGGGGGAAAGGTGATGGTAAGAAAGAGCGAGAAATAAAGAAAGAGAGAAAAAAGGAAATAAAGATAAAAGCGATTGAAAGAAAGAGCGCAAAAGAAAGTGTAAGAAAGGAAATAAAGACAAAAGAGAAAGAAAGAAAGACAGAAAGAAAGAAAAAAGGAAATAAAGTTAAAAGCGGTTGAAAGAAAGAGAGCAAAACAAAGTGTAAGAAAGGAAATAAAGGAAATAAAGACAATAGAGAAAGAAAGAAAGAAAGAAAGAAAGAAAGAAAGATAAAAGCGAGTGAAAGAAAAAAAATAAACAAAAGATCTATGAAAGCATGTTGGTGGAAGAAAGAAAGAAAGAAAGAAAAAAAGAAAGAAAGAAAGACAGACTGACATTTTTGGAAGAGCTTCATTATAGGAATTTCATTTACAGAATCCAGAGAGACAGAAATGAAGAGAAGACTGACGGAGAGAGAAATAAAAAATTAAAAAAAAAAAAAAGAATCAAGAAGGTAAAGTAAACCAGCGAGAGGGAAGCGAAAGACAAAATGAGAAAGACGAGGACGGGGAGGGAGGGGGGGGAAGAAAGGAGAATTACAAAATGTTTGTAATGAGGAGCAGAAGTGCTCCGCCACCGCGCTGCACTTTTCACCAACATTACTCAACCCAACTCAACACACCTTTCACCTCTTTGTTCATTACAGTATATTTGACTCAATATTATTGGGACAAAATGGACGTAAACACTCCACAACATTTCACTTGGAACAGCTGGTTTTTATCTTCAGCACAGTTAGAAATATAAATCAATAAATAAAACCTATTCGACATTTAAATGTAAACAAATTGAACACATTTGTATTACGTCCTAATGAATATTCACGCATAATTAATTCATCCAAGATCCAGATTTTATTATCCATTATTAATTATGATTTATTCCTCGTAGTAACTTCCTCCTTGTATTTATTAACTTTACTGCATCTGGGTTTCTCCTTCACTCTCCCTCTCTCTCTCTCTCCCCCTCAGTCTCTTTCTCTCTCGCTCCATCTCTCCATTAAATCTCTCTCTCCATTCATCTCTCTCGCTCCCTCTCTCCATCCATCTCTTTCCCTCCCGCCCTTCATCTATCTCTCTATCCCTCCCTCTCTCCATCCATCCATCTCTCTCCCCCCATTTCTCTCTCTACCCCTCCCTCCATCCATCTCTCTCCCTCTCTTCATCCACCTCTCTCACTCCCACTCTCCATCCATCTCTCCCTCTTCCTCCAACCATCTCTCTCCCACTCTCAATCCATCTCTTTCCCTCCCGCCCTTCATCCATCTCTCTATCTCTCCCTCTCTCTCCCTCCATTTCTCTCTCCCCCCGCCCTCCATCCATCTTTCTCCCACTCTTCATCCACCTTCAATCCATCTCTCTCCCCCTCTCTTCATCCACCTCTCACACCCACTCTCCATCCATCTCTCCCTCTTCCTCCAACCATCTCTCTCCCTCCCTCAATCCATCTCTTTCCCTCCCGCCCTTCATCCATCTCTCTCCCTCCATCTCTCTCTCTCTTCATCCACCCTCAATCCATCTCTCTCCCCCTCTCTCTATAGATCTCTCTCCCTCCATCTCTCTCGCGCTCTCACCCTCTCGCTTTTGTTCCCTCTCTCTCTCTCTCCCTCTACCCCTCTGTCGCTCCCGCTCTCTCCTGTTCGTTTGCTCTCTCTCTCTGAGTGGGAATTTCTAAGGATTCAGGTTCACAATAATGTGTCCAGATGTGGAGCGCTGTGTAAAAAAAAAAAACCCTCATGTGTGTCCCTAAATCATCTCTCCGTGTGTGTGTGTGTGTGTGTGTGTTGGCAATCATTGGTTTGGGTGTATGCTCCTCAGCATCACTAAAAACAGCTGCTCATGAAACGCAAAAGGAAAATAAGGGAACAGTTTGGTTTTCGCTGTGCAGGTTTCCAGATTAATGATTTTATTTGAAGAAAAAAATATATATATATATATATTTTTTTTTTTTTTAACTAGACGGAAGTTGATTTTGTCAGTAATATTTTTACACTTTGACTTGAATAAAATCACCGTCATGGGGGAAAATTAAAGCAGAAAGAGAGTCGAGAATCATGTGACCGGATTTTTAAAAAGTGATCACGTGACCAGATTTTACAGCTCGATCAGGACGAGGGGAAAAGTCCGTGAAGTTACTCATTTAAAAAATAGTAATAATAATCAAACAGGAAACACGTACGAAGCAGAACTTCTCTTTAATAATTTTTTTTTTTTTAAACATTACACAGCAGCAGTTCTCTGCAGGAAATGACATCACTGTGCAAAACAAAATAAAACCCTTTCACTAATAAGAGAGCCTCTTATTAAAAAATTAAACAACATTGTAAATTAATTAACATTAAATATGAGGGAAAAGAAATATAAACATTAAATTATAAATAAATTTAAAAAACAATACATAAATAATTACATGTTACGAATGAAATAAGAAAAAGCGTATTATTTTAAATATCCGTTAAAAACAAACAAAAATCTAATTGATTTGTCTAATTAAAAAAAAAATACATTTACACATTTTTTAACACATCTATCAAGATATCTACATGTTTATTAATTATTATTTAATATTGAAATGTAAATAATTAAATTAAATAAGTAAATAAAGCGTATTATTTTAGTAATTATATTAATAAAAATTCAATAACAAAAAGTATATTTTTAAATATTCGTTAAAAGCATAAAAATCTCATTGATTTGTCTAATTCTAAATTTTTTTTTTATTAAATTTAAAACATCTATCAAGATATCTATAATACACTGTTTATTAATTACTACTTAATATTGAAATTTAAATAATTAAAACTTGTTTTAAAGCTATATATCTTTATATTACACTATTAGTCCTTGCTTGCTGATATTCTTACCAGTCATATTTTTTAAATCCCCAAAACAAACATTTGTTTATGCAAATGTGGCTTCTTTAAATTAAACATGTATAAATAAAATCAGATATCTAGTCTTTAAATGATATTTGAATTAAAACGCTTTCTAGAGGATGTTAACCAAACATCTAAAAAATAAATAAATAAATAAATAAACCTTTATTTTTTATTTAAATGTTTATTTAAATGATACTGTATATCAGTTGTTTTTCAGTATAAACTCCCAGGTGAACGCAGTCGTCACCATATTTCGGTTTCATGGACGTTGGAATCGATCAGAAACTGAGATTTGTTGGTTATGAACACGGGGAAAAAATATTTTGAGGAAAAAAAACAAAACAAAAGGTTTTAAAAATAAATGTGGTTTCACATGTTTCCAGTCTAAGTAAGTGTGGTTTATAAGGTTTATAAAGGAAATTGACGTGTTCGTCTTAACAGGAAACACGCTTTTGACAGATATATGAGGTGATGCAGGCGCAATCGTGAAGTGGGCGGGGCTTAAAGCCTTCTTCAAAGTTCCGGATAAAGCGAACGGACAAAATGGTGGCCTGAGAAATGTGTTTTAGTGTAACAGGATGAAAGAGGACGTCGACTCGTTAAACCACTAATCTGACGTGAATCTATATAGATTAGATTAGATTAATATTGACATTAAAGATAGATGGGAATAAAAATTTTAAATAAAATGTAAAACACACACGACATGTTTTTAATTAAAGGTCTTCGGTAATGAGGGAAATATAACACTGGAGTGCAAATTCCCCTGGATTTCAACACACACACACACGCACACACACACACACCCCAGCTGGGACACAGCTGCCGGTCTCACCGTCAGCCTAAAACCACTGCCTCATCTTCACATAATACCCACAATGCCTTGGGGAAATGTGCGTGTGCGTCTCTCTCGCTGTCTTTCTTTCTCTCTCTCTCTTTCCTTGCACTCTATACTCAAGTAAACACTCAGTATTGGCATGGCCATGTTTATTTGGGTTCATTTAAGGTCACATTTATTTTCAACTTCTCTCTTGCATGTGGTCTCTCTCTCTCTCTATCTCTCTCGCACGCATGATCTCTCTGTCCATCTCTCCCTCTCCCACTTTCTGCTTATCCCTATCTCTCACTGTCTATACCCGTCTCTGTCTCTCTCCATCTATCCCTGTCCCTCTCTGTCCATCTCTCCCCCCCCTCCCGTTTTCTCTTTCTCTGAAGGAGTGTTCACGCCGATTAGTTTGTTTGATATCTGGTTTGGTTTGTTTTCTCGCTGTATATAATTAAACAAACAAACAAACAAAAAAAAAACCACACTTCTGAAAACATACGTGCAAAACTCCTTCATTCGTTGCTCATAAGAGACAAAATACGGGCAAAAGTATGTGCACCCCTGACCAACACACCCATGTGTGGCTTTTCCTCCAAACTGTAGCCACAAAGTCAGAAGCTCAGAATTGTGTAGAACGTCTCCGGACGCTGTAGCGTTATAATTTCCCTTCACTGGAACCGGGTCCCCAAACACCGCTCCAGCACGACGACGCCCCTGTGCACAAAGCCAGCTCCATGAAGACGTGGTGTGTGAAGGTTGGAAGAAGGTAGAAGATCTCGAGTGTCCTGTACAGAGTCCTGACCTCAACCCCACTGAACACCTTTGGGATGAACTGGAGCCTCCTCACATCAACATCAGCGCCTGACCTCAACCTCACTAACGCTCTTGTAGCTGAACGAACACAAATCCCCACAGCCACGCCCCAAAATCTAGAGGAACGCCTTCCCAGAAGAAAGAGTGGAGCGCATTATAACAGCAAAGCTGGAATTCATCTGGAACGGGATAGTCAACAAGCACATAAGGGTGTAATGGTCATAAAATATGTAATCACTGCGAGAACTACTGTTGATGGTTAATGGATAAATCTCTCTCTCTCAGCCTCGTCTCCTCTCTCTCTCTCTCAGCCTCGTCCCTCTCTCTCTCTCTCAGCCTAGTCTCTCCCCTCTCTCTCTCTCTCTCTCTCTCTCTCTCAGCCTAGTCTCTCCCCCCTCTCTCTCTCTCTCAGCCTCGTCCCTCTCTCTCTCAGCCTACTCTCTCCCCCTTTCTCTCTCAGCCTCATCTCTCTCTCACTCCCTCTCTCTCTTTCAGCCTAGTCTCTCCCCTCTCTCTCTCTCTCTCTGCCTCGTCCCTCTCTCTCTCTCTGCCTCATATCTCTCTCTCTCTCAGCCTAGTCTCTCTCTCAGCCTAGTCCCTCTCTCTCTCGCTCTCAGCCTAGTTTCTCCCCGCTCTCTGCCTCGTCCCTCTCTCAGCCTTGTCCCTATCTCTCCCTCAGCCTACTCTCTCTCTCTGTCTCTCTCTCTCTCTGTCTAGTCTCGCTCTCAGCCTCGTCTTGCTCTCTCTCTCTCAGCCTCGTCTCTCTCTCTCTCTGTCTCATATCTCTCGCTCTCTCAGCCTAGTCTCTCTCTCAGCCTAGTCCCTCTCTCCCTCGCTCTCAGCCTAGTTTCTCCCCGCTCTCTGCCTCGTCCCTCTCTCAGCCTTGTCCCTATCTCTCCCTAGCCTACTCTCTCAGCCTCGTCTCTCTCAGCCTCATCTCTCTCTCTCTCTCTCTCTCTCTCTCTGTCTAGTCTCACTCTCAGCCTCGTCCTGCTCTCTCTCTCAGCCTCGTCTCTCTCTCTCTCTCTCTCTCAGTCTAGTCTCCCCCCCCTCTCTGTCTCAACCTAGTCTCCTCTCTCTGACCGCAGACGCACTAATGGCGACTGAAAGAGGGGAGAAAAAAAAAAAAAAACCTTGTGCACATTTACACAAGCAAGCGCAGACCACCAAGTGAAAAGAGGATCTGGCCCAAGTCCACGCTGAACCGGAGAGAGGAAGTTGTTCGTGCTGGAACAGGAAGTCACCCCATTTCCTGAAGTAGCTCTACTACAGCCTTCTTCCTGCGTTTAACTACTGCATTAGGAAGCTGTATCACATAATCTATAACACGACAGGACACAACGTCCCCGCTTTATTTACAGCTCGAGAGTGAGACACCGAGCAGGAGGAAGAGGAAGCAGTGTAGGAGGTTAACGAGGTTAATGAGGTTAACGAGGGGTCGAGTCTCTTCACAGAAGATGAAGGAGCTTTGATAATCAGCTTTAAATCCCAAGCTGAAGTGCATTCCAGTTTCACTCACGAGATGAAGAACAAGCTTCTACACAACTTACTTTCGCTCAGTGGAAAGCGACGCGCGCGCACACACACACACACACACAGATATCAATGTACTCTTTAACTGACACACAACACACTCTCCAACACACATCAATGTTCTCCAAAATACACCAACACACACTGATACACCAACACACACCCATGTTTATTTAACAGACCAGCAACTACTACACTTCAACATTCTCTATACAGCCCCACACACACACACACACCCCAATTTCTATTTTCAACACACACCATCCAACATCAACCTACTCCGACCTACTGCAACACACACCATCTAACACCAACCTACTGCAACATGCACCATCCAACACCAACATTCTGATGTTACTTGGGATGAAGATGTCCCAGTTAACCAACTGACAAACTTACGAATGACAAACCAACCAGTGTGGACATACAAGAACATGCTAGAAAGAAACTTCCCAAGATCCGCACACGGATATAAAACACACAAATCCGGTGTTTTGTGTTGGATCTCGAGTCTTTTTGTGTAGATCCAGACTTAAGGATCAAACATGGAATATGATACGCCTCCGTAATCCTCACACGTGTTCGCTTAGGTCTAGACATTATTTCTGTACAAATGATGATCTCTAATGGTGAAAAAGATTGTAAACACACACAGCGCTGAAGCAGGAATGTGAAGCATTTTAATTCGGTGTTAATTTGCTAACCTGGCTCAGGACAAACTCGAGGCCCCCTAGCCTTAATCTCCGGATTTTAACAAGCCCAAACATCTCTCTCTCTCTCTCTCTTTCTCACTCTTCCCGCCCCCCTCTCTCTCTCTCCCTACAGCCTGGTAACACTTAGCCTCAATTTCCAGATGACAATTTCACCATTTTGGAAAAGGGCAGTGGGGTTTTTTCTTCTTTTCACCCACACAATGAGCCTTTTTTTCCCCCACATCCTAGCAACTGAAATGAACACGAGGCACAAGCGCTTCTCAATCTCTTCTAGAGAGAGAGAAAATAAATAAATAAATAAATAAATAAATAAATCGGACCACGTATCCCACCATAGCCATGCATTCGCTCCAAATTTAAACTGTTTCGGCATTCAAATATACTTTACATGTCTGGAAACCAGTTTAATCCGGATGCTTTAGAGAGAGGAGGAAAGAAGATCTTCCACAAACGACGTACAGATGTGAAAACAGAAAGAAAGAGACGGAGGAAGAAAGGTTTTAACTTGAATTATCCCGGATCCGGAGAACACATACCATCACGCAGCACTCAAACACGGTGTGAGATTTTGCTACTTATTTCTCCAAACAAACAAACACATTTGATCAGTTCTAAAGGGAATGTATCGGTTCAGCGAATGCTAGCGAGGGTTTGTCGAAAGCGACAAGTGAAATGAAGTAAATAACAAAAAAACAAAAAAAAAGGTTGCTTAGCAGAAATCTCGAATACTTGTAATACTTGAAAGTATGCAATATATAATTTGTTGAGGTTAAAACCAGAATGCAAATGATAGCACGTGCGAACAGGCTTTTTTTTTGTGAGATTTTTGAAAAGGTTTTTTGTGCTTTTTTTTTTATTTTGCTGCTGAACGGAATTGTTTCACGCGGTCTTTCACAGTGATGCTTGTTGGTAAACGCGACCTTTTAGCTGTACTCGTGTTCGACGCACGTGAATCGAAGGGAGCTCCGTAGTCTCTCGGCCAGTAATTTTGGAAGATGAATAAATGAAAATAAATAAATAAAGTAGTGCGTCATCCGAATATCACGGCGTTCGCTCTATTTTGCGTTTGTTTCTGCGTTCGTGGAGCGACTGAAAGTCAAACGTCGCTCAAAAACCACTCTCAAGGGGAAAAAGAAAGTAGCTGCTAAATTGTATTAGTAAATTTCCTTGTCTTTAAGCTGACAGAGTAGCTTATGAAATGATTTGCCATTGATTTGACCTTAAAGAGCGCATGTGATTATCTTTAACACGGCAGCAGTGTCCAACTTAGAGAAACTTTCTCGCTAGGTTTGGTGAGTTGACATTTGTACCGCTCTCGCACGTTTCAGCAACAAAAGCGAGCCATTTCCATCCGCAACCGTTTCCTTCGAATCCATTTTCGTGACTCCCGACGATACGCTTCGTTCCGTCTGTGTTCCGAAATGCATAAAAGCTCGCGAGTCAAGTTTCTGCTGCCATGACCCGAGGCGACTTCTTTCTATAAGAAATAAAACTGTATGATAATCTATTATTTTCCATCCGGATACAACAACAGCATTTTCCTTCGAACCCGATTCAACTCGTCGACCTTTTCTTAAAAAAACAGACGAATAAACGTGTGAAACGGAGGCCGCGTGGTTATCGTGCGCTCGTTATTGGTCTCGGATTGGACTTGGACTCGTCTAGATAAAACCACCTGAAGACTAAATAGACCTAAAGGCTCTGTAGTAATAGACAACGAGCCTGAAACACACCGACTCGACCCACCAACAACACCTTGTTTTTTTCCCCTCTCTCTCTCTCCCTCCCTCCCTCCCTCTCTCTCTCTCTCCACACTTGTAGATCCTCTCTGTTTTTTCACCCAGCAGTCATCCATTCCAGTCACATGACGTCTGAAGGCTCCTGCCACCTTCAAACACTTTATTTGGGCAAATAGTAATATTTACACTGTCGTTAAAGGCACCCAACTCATCACCGCTCCCCCCTCCTCTCCACACACACACACACACACTTATGTTTGTGTGTTCTGCTTTCGTAACCTCTGAAACAACAGTTCCACTCGACAGTCATGAGCCTCTCGCGTGTCCACCATGTTTAAAAAAAATTTCAACTTTACTCCCAGAAACCAGGAAGAGACGACCGACATCTAAATCACACGAGGCGATTCTGACTGAAACCACAAAACCATGTGGCAACCACATCTGTAGCAGAGACTTACTTAATTATTTACTAATTTATATATCTGATAAACATATAAACTCTGCTAATAACGCTTCACGTGTACACGCTCATCCATCCTCATGCTGCTCCTGATCTCTCTGGACATTTGTTTTGGCTACAGAGCCGACAAAAGGTGTTCGATATCGCAAAAATACGGTATTTCCGTCATATCGATATCGCCCGGCCTTTCCGCGGCAACGACACGCGACGACGACACGCGGTGTTTCAGATATTCCGGGATATTCGTACGTGTAGGCCGGCGCTCCATAATCGTCCCGTTGTGTTTGGCGCAGTGGGAGAAGTCGCATTTCACACCCCGCAAATCTGCGTTTTTCCAACGCCGGGACAAAGGAGAGACTTTTTCGCAGCGCACACACACACAC
>CM022776.1:17527110-17529610 GCA_012411365.1 Ameiurus melas
TTGTGCCCGATGCTCCCTGGGATAGACTCCAGGTTTCCCCGTGACCCTGAAAAGAAGTGGTATAGAAGATGGATGGAAACTAAATGAGTTGACTATGACACATGAAGGACACAGGTTTATCAAAAAAGATATATATATATATATATCTTATATATGCCAGACACGACTGGAACTTCACATGGGATCGGGTTCTATGGTCAGATGAAACCAAAATAGAGCTTTTTGGTAATAAACACCAGAGGTGGGTTTGGAGCACACAGAGAGGTAGTCGTGTGGAAAAGTCCCTCATGCCCACGGTTAAATATGGAGGTGGGTCTTTAATGTTTTTGGGACTGTTTTTCTACCAGAGGACCTGGACATTTTGTTAGGATACATGGCATCATGGACTCCATCAAATATCAACAGATATTCAATGAAAACCTGACTGTCTCTGACAGAACGCTTCAAATGGGCCGTGGTCGGATCTTCCAGCAGGACAACGATCCAAAACATAACATCAACATCAACACAGAAATGGTTTACTGACCACAAAATCAAGGTCCTGCCCTGACCATCCCAGTCCCCTGACCTGAACCCCATAGAACACCTGTGGGCTGGACTGAAGAGGAGAGTCCACCAGCGTGGACCTCGAAAGGTGAAGGAAGTATGTATGTAAATTTGCGATTTAAAGTCGCTTTAATAATGACTCTTGTTATTTTCATGCATACAAAAGAAAACTGTCTCGATCCTTATGTATCACAATGTAACTCCTTTAATGCATCATACAGTACACATACTCAGTCACACACACACACACACCTATGGCTAGTGACTCAACAGTGCTGTTCCTGTTTCACTGTTTCACTGGCAGGCAGCGGGACCTCTGCCTCCCACGATTGTATTTTCCTCATTTTTTTTTTTTCCTGAATGGAGTTGTAGGGGGTTTTCTTGACTCCAATATGCTGTGCATGTATCGACATAAATTCTCGGAAAATACCTATTAAACAGCAGTTATACAAACGCTCACAGGCATACACTCATGCACTAACTTGCAGTAACACACACACACACACACACACACACACACACACATATCCGTCCGATCGGTGCGTACTGGATTGTTTGAATAGTGTTTATTTTCAGTAAGAAAAATGCCGCAATGATATTGGGGTTAAATTCAGATTTAGGACCTGGAGAAGCTCGGGTTCTTTCACGTCTGGCAGCGATGTGGGAACGACACCGCTTTATCGCGTCATTATATGAGGATTTTTAACTCTCGATATAATGGAACTCGTTATTTAAAAGGCTGAGCTTAACCCGTATGAATATCCTCCGATTAATTTCTGGCAAAGGTGATACACGTGATAGAGTGAAGACTTTAATCAAAGTGAAACGAACAAATCAAACGTGGAGACGCGGCAGTACACAGATGCCTTGGCCGACATTTTACAATCTTCTCAAAATCTCGTTAAAACTATGAAACAGTCAGAAACAGCATTACCATCAGTTGCTTACCGGGATTTATATTTGCATTTCCAGTTAAAGAAAACTGTAATGGTTTTCCCAGAAATCCCCATGACTTCCCACTCTAACGACCGTAACTCCACTCATCAGAGAAACAACCTCGCCTCTAGGCTTGTAGTATGATACAAGTCAGCATAATTCATTTTTATTAAACCTTTAATAGATTTTGCTCACTTTTCATCGCATCATATAATCTCCACGTCGTGTGTCCGTCACTTATAATAATAATAATAAGAAGAATAATGCTGCGTTCGTTCTCAACGTTACGTTTCTTCACCTGTACCCCATATTGTACTTTTACTAGTTTCATTCTGACCATGTGTGTGGCGGCCTGGGAAAACCCTACACATGGTGAAATTATGACAGATTCGTAGTGGCATCTAGATCTGAAACCTGCACCCTTTCCTAAATGGACAAATGTTTGGTTTTTGTGTGTCTCTCAACCACAATGTACAAAATGACAGACACTTTGTTAACCCCGGTACCTGATTACAAAGCGAACTGATTAGGCATGTGTACTGCAAATTTTTAGCTACTTAACTGGCTCGATGCTATTTAACAACTTCATCAAGGGACCGGAAAATGCCCACGATTGGCTAATGTTGTTATGATTGACAGGGGTGCATGCCCCTCCTACCCAGAAAGCCTTTTTTTTTTTTTATGGAAAGTTTTACTACTTTTGTGTTCGTGATATGGCCAAAATATATTATACAATATCACAAATCGTGAGGAATTTTTTCACTATACATGATATATATCTCATAATATTATTTTGGTTGCTAGGCAACTACCAGGTCATCAAAAACAATTGTTACTGGACCTCTAGAGGAAAAAAAAACAAAAAAACACCCAAAACCTTTGTTACAAAAATGGACGTTAATGTATTACGTTGCTGCAACGCTGAAGTCAGTTGACTTCACTACGACACTAAAACAATATCCAAATAAGATGAAATAAATCAGCTCACATAAATAAAAGAGCCAAAGACAACCTTTGT
>CM022776.1:17534610-17549610 GCA_012411365.1 Ameiurus melas
TTCTACATACTACATACCAAATACTACATACTACATACCAAATACTACATACTACATTCTACATACCAAATACTACATTCTACATAGTACACACTACATACCAAATACTACATTCTACATACTACATACTACATACTACATTCTACATACTACACACTACATACCAAATACTACATACTACATTCTACTTACCAAATACTACATTCTACATACTACACACTACATACCAAATACTACATTCTACATACTACACACTACATACCAAATACTACATTCTACATACTACACACTACATACCAAATACTACATACTACATACTACATACCAAATACTACATTCTACATACTACACACTACATACCAAATACTACATTCTACATACTACACACTACATACCAAATACTACATACTACACACTACATACCAAATACTACATTCTACATACTACACACTACATACCAAATACTACATTCTACATACTACACACTACATACCAAATACTACATTCTACATACTACACACTACATACCAAATACTACATTCTACATACTACACACTACATACCAAATACTACATTCTACATACTACATACCACATACTACATACTACATACCAAATACTACATACTACATACTACATACTACATACTACATTCTACATACTACACACTACATACCAAATACTACATTCTACATACTACATACTACATACTACATTCTACATACTACACACTACATACCAAATACTACATTCTACATACTACATACCAAATACTACATTCTACATACTACATACCATATACTACATACTACATCTACATACTACATACCAAATACTACATACTACATTCTACATACTACATACTACATACTACATACCACATACTACATTCTACATACTACATACCAAATACTACATACTACATACTACATACCAAATACTACATTCTACATACTACATACCAAATACTACATACTACATTCTACATACTACATACCAAATACTACATACTACATACTACATACCAAATACTACATACTACATACACAATATATTTACACACCAAATACTACATACTACACTACACACAACATACTACATACCAAATACTACATACTACATTCTACATACTACATACAGTGCCTTGCGAAAGTATTGCCTTGCCACTTTTCAACCTTTTGCCACATTTCGGCTTCGAACTTAAAGCAGATATAAAATTTAAAATTTTGTGAAGAATCATCAACAAATGGGACACAATTGTGAAGTGGAACGAAATCTATTGGATATTTTAAACTTTTTTAGCAAATAAAAAACTGAAAAGTGGTGCGTGCAAAATTATTCGGCTCCTTTACTTTCAGTGCAGCAAACTCACTCCAGAAGTTCAGCGAGGATCTCTGAATGATCCAATGTTGTCCTAAATGACTGATGGTGATAAATAGAATCCACCTGTGTGTAATCAAGTCTCTGTATAAATGCACCTGCTCTGTGATAGTCTCAGGGTTCAGCTCTTAACGTGATAGACTTAACACACAGCACTTAAAACATAACACAGTATACTTTATGCATTACACTTTACACAGTGTGGCTAACACAGTGTACTTAGCACTGTGTACTTAACACTTAGCACGGCATAATCACCACACAATCCGCAAAACACGGTATACTTTACACACAACACTTAACACACAACGCTTAACACACAGCACACAACGCTTAACACACAACACTTAACACATAATAAACAACACAGTGACGTAACACATAATAATCAACATACAACACTTAACACACAACACAACACATAATAATCAACACACAGTGCTTATCACACAACACTTAACACATAATAATCAACACACAACACATAACACATAATAATCAACACACAGCGCTTAACACACAAAAATCAACACACAACACTTAACGTATAATAATCAACACACAACACTTAACACACAGCACGTAACACATAATAATCAACACAGTCACGTAACATATAATAATCAACATACAACACTTAACACACAACACAACACATAATAATCAACACACAGTGCTTAACACACAACACTTAACACATAATAATCAACACACAGCGCTTAACACATAATAATCACCACACAACACCTAACACATAATAATCACCACACAACACCTAACACATAATAATCACCACACAACACCTAACACATAATCACCACACAACACTTAACACATAATAATCACCACACAACACCTAACACATAATAATCACCACACAACACTTTATACATAATAATCACCACACAACACCTAACACAAATAATAACACACGCAACACATAATAATACCACAACACCTAACAAACACACACAACACCTAACATAATAATCCCACACAACACCTAAACATAATAATCACACACAACACCTAACACATAATCACCACACAACACCAACACATAATACACACCCAACACATAATAATCACCACACAACACTAACATAATACACACACTACATAATAATCACCACACAACACTTAACACACAACACCTAACACATAATACACAACACCCAACACAACACACAACACAAAATAACACAACACCAACACAATAATCAACACACAACAACAAAGAACACAACACAAAAACACAACACAATAATACACACAAAGCAACACAAATAATCAACACACAACACCTAACACATAATAATCACCACACAACACTTAACACACACAACACATAATAATCACCACACAACAACACAACATTAACACATAATAATACCACACACACTACAACATAATAATACACACAACACCTAACACATAATAATCACCACACAACACTTAACACACAACACTTAACACAAATAATCACCACACAACACTTAACACACAACACCTAACACATAATAATCAACACACAACACTTAACACATATAATCACCACACAACACCTACACACTTAACACATAATAATCACCACACAACACTTAACACAACAAACATAATAATACACACAACACCGAACACATAATAACAACACACAACACCTCACACACAATAATCACCACACAACACTTAACACAAACACCAACACATAATAATCACACACAACACACACAATAATCACACACAACACCTCACACATAATAATCACCACACAACACTTAACACATAATAATAACACAACACCTAACACATAATAATCACCCACACAACACATAATAATCACCACACAACACTACATAATAATCACCACACAACACTTAACACACAACACCTAACACATATAATACCACACAACACCTAACACATAATAATCAACACACAACACCCAACACATAATAATCACACACAGCACCTAACATAATAATCACAAAACACTAACATAATAATCACACACACAACATAATAATCAACACACCCAACACACAACACGCACATAATAATCAACACACCCAACACATAATAACACCACACGCCAACACAATAATACACACAACACTTAACACACAACACACACATAATAATCACCACACAACATAACACAATACAATAACAACACACAACAAATAATAAAAACACAAACACTAATACATAATAATCACACAACACCAACACAAAAATCAACAAAACTAACACATAATAATACCACACAACACTAACACACAACATAACACAAATACACCACACAACACCCCAACACATAATAATCAACACAACACAACACAATAACACACACACAACACACTAACACATAATAATCACCACACAACACTAACACAACACTAACACATAATAATCACCACAACACACACATAATAATCAACACACAACACCTCACACATAATAATCACCACAACCAACACACACACGCAACACAAATAATAAAAACTAACAATAATAATGCACAACACTAACATAATAATACCACACAACACCTAACACATAATAATCACCACACAACACTTTATACATAATAATCACCACACAACACCTAACACATAATAATCAACACACAGCGCTTAACACATAATAATCACCACACAACACCTAACACATAAATCACCACACAACACCTAACACATAATAATCACCACACAACACCTAACACATAATAATCACCACAAACATAACACATAATCACACACAACACTTAACACATAATAATCACCACACAACACCAACACATAATAATCACCACACAACACTTAACACATAATAATCACCACACAACACTTTATACATAATAATACACACAACACACACACAACACCTAACACATAATCACACACAACATAACACATAACACCAACACAAAATAATCAACACACAACACCGAACACATAATAATCAACACACAGCACCTAACACATAATGATCACCACACAACACTTAACACATAATAATCACCACACAACACTTAACACACAACACCTAACACATAATAATCACCACACAACACTTAACACAATAATCAACACACAACACCTAACACATAATAATCACCACACAACACTTAACACACAACACTTAACACATAATAATCACCACACAACACTTAACACACAACACCTAACACATAATAATCACCACACAACACTTAACACATAATAATCAACACACAACACCTAACACATAATAATCACCACACAACACTTAACACACAACACTTAACACATAATAATCACCACACAACACTTAACACACAACACTTAACACATAATAATCAACACACAACACTTAACACATAATAATCACCACACAACACCTAACACACAACACTTAACACATAATAATCACCACACAACACTTAACACACAACACTTAACACATAATAATCACCACACAACACCGAACACATAATAATCAACACACAACACCTCACACATAATAATCACCACACAACACTTAACACACAACACTTAACACATAATAATCACCACACAACACTTAACACATAATAATCAACACACAACACCTCACACATAATAATCACCACACAACACTTAACACATAATAATCACCACACAACACCTAACACATAATAATCACCACACAACACTTAATACATAATAATCACCACACAACACTTTATACATAATAATCACCACACAACACTTAACACACAACACCTAACACATAATAATCACCACACAACACTTAACACATAATAATCAACACACAACACTTAACACATAATAATCAACACACAGCACCTAACACATAATAATCACCACACAACACTTAACACATAATAATCACCACACAACACTTAACACATAATAATCAACACACACACTTAACACACAACACTTAACACATAATAATCAACACACAACACTTAACACATAATAATCACCACACAACACTTAACACATAATAATCACCACACAACACTTAACACACAACACTTAACACATAATAATCACCACACAACACTTAACACACAACACTTAATACATAATAATCAACACACAACACTTAATACATAATAATCACCACACAACACTTAATACATAATAATCACCACACAACACTTAACACATAATAATCACCACACAACACCTAACACATAATAATCACCACACAACACTTAACACATAATAATCACCACACAACACTTCATACATAATAATCACCACACAACACTTACACACAACACCTAACACATAATAATCACCACACAACACCTAACACATAATAATCACCACACAACACCTAACACATAATAATCACCACACAACACCTAACACATAATAATCACCACACAACACTTAATACATAATAATCACCACACAACACTTTATACATAATAATCACCACACAACACTTAACACACAACACCTAACACATAATCACCACACAACACTTAACACACAACACTTAACACATAATAATCAACACACAACACCGAACACATAATAATCAACACACAACACCTAACACATAATCACACACAACACTAACACATAATAATCAACAACACACAACACAATAATCACCACACAACACCAACACATAATAATCAACACACAACACTTAATACATAATAATCACCACACAACACTCAACACACAACACTTAACACATAATAATCAACACACAACACTTAATACATAATAATCACCACACAACACTTAACACACAACACGTAACACATAATAATCAACACACAACACCTAACACATAATAATCACCACACAACACTTAACACATAATAATCAACACACAACACTTAACACATAATAATCACCACACAACACTTAATACATAATAATCACCACACAACACTTAACACACAACACTTAACACATAATAATCACCACACAACACTTAACACACAACACTTAACACATAATAATCAACACACAACACCTAACACATAATAATCACCACACAACACTTAACACACAACACTTAACACATAATAATCACCACACAACACTTAACACACAACACTTAACACATAATAATCAACACACAACACTTAACACATAATAATCACCACACAACACCGAACACATAATAATCAACACACAACACCTCACACATAATAATCAACACACAACACTTAACACATAATAATCAACACACAACACCGAACACATAATAATCAACACACAACACCTCACACATAATAATCACCACACAACACTTAACACATAATAATCAACACACAACACCTAACACATAATAATCACCACACAACACTTAACACATAATAATCAACACACAACACCTAACACATAATAATCACCACACAACACTTAACACACAACACTTAACACATAATAATCACCACACAACACTTAACACACAACACCTAACACATAATAATCAACACACAACACCTAACACATAATAATCACCACACAACACTTAACACATAATAATCAACACACAACACCTAACACATAATAATCACCACACAACACTTAACACACAACACCTAACACATAATAATCACCACACAACACTTAACACATAATAATCACCACACAACACCTAACACATAATAATCACCACAAAACACTTAATACATAATAATCACCACACAACAGTTTATACATAATAATCACCACACAACACTTAACACAAAACACCTAACACATAATAATCACCACACAACACTTAACACATAATAATAACACAACACCTAACACATAATAATCACCACACAACACCTAACACAAATAATCACCACACAACACCTAACACAATAATCACCACACAACACTTAACACATAATAATCACCACACAACACTAACACATAATAATCACCACACAACACCTAACACATAATAATCACCACACAACACTTAACACATAATAATCACCACACAACACCTAACACATAATAATCACCACACAACACTTAACACATAATAATCACCACACAACACTTTATACATAATAATCACCACACGACACACACACAACACCTAACACATAATAATCACCACACAACACTTAATACATAATAATCACAACACACAATAATAATACCACACAACACTAACACATAATAATCACACACAACACCTAACACAAATAATCAACACAACACTTTATACATAATAATCACCACACAACACTTTATACATAATAATCACCACACAACACTTTATACATAATAATCACCACACAACACTTTATACATAATAATCACCACACAACACTTAACACATAATAATCACCACACAACACTTTATACATAATAATCACCACACAACACTTTATACATAATAATCACCACACAACACTTAACACACAACACCTAACACATAATCACCACACAACACTTAACACACAACACTTAACACATAATAATCAACACACAACACTTAACACATAATAATCAACACACAAATACTACATACTACATACTACATACCAAATGCTACATACTACATTCTACAAACCAAATACTACATACTACACACTACATACCAAATACTACATACTACATACTACACACTACATACTACACACTACATACCAAATACTACATACTACATACTACACTCTACATTCTACATACTACATACTACATACCAAATGCTACATACTACACACTACACACTACATACCAAATACTACATACTACACACTACATACCAAATACTACATACTACATACTACACACTACACACTACATACCAAATACTACATGCTACACACCAAATACTACATACTACATTGTACATACTACACACTACATAATGCATACCAAATACTACATACTACACTCTACATTCTACATACTACATACCAAATACTACATACTACATTCTACATACTACATACCAAATACTACATACTACATACCAAATGCTACATACTACATACTACATTCTACATACTACATTCTACATACCAAATACTACATACCAAATACTACATACCACATACTACATTCTACATACTACATACCAAATACTACATACTACATACTACATTCTACATTCCAAATACTACATACCAAATACTACATTCTACATACTACATACCAAATACTACATACCAAATACTACATACTACATACTACATTCTACATACTACACACCAAATACTACATTCTACATACCAAATACTACATACTACATACTACATACCAAATACTACATTCTACATACTACATACCAAATACTACATACTACATTCTACATACTACACGCAAATACTACGACCACATACCAAATACTACATACTACCGTTTCTACTTACAATACATTCTACATAAGTACACACTACATTACCAAATACATTCTACATACTACATACACAATACTACATTTACATACTACACTACATACCACATACTACATAACATTCTACTTACCAAATACTACATTCTACATACTACACACTACATACCAAATACTACATTCTACATACTACACACATACCAATACTACATTCTACATACTACACACTACATACCAAATGCTACATTCTACATACTACACACTACATACCAAATACTACATTCTACATACTACACACTACATACCAAATACTACATACTACACACTACATACCAAATACTACATTCTACATACTACACACTACATACCAAATACTACATTCTACATACTACACACTACATACCAAATACTACATACTACATTCTACTTACCAAATACTACATTCTACATACTACACACTACATACCAAATACTACATTCTACATACTACACACTACATACCAAATACTACATTCTACATACTACACACTACATACCAAATACTACATTCTACATACTACACACTACATACCAAATACTACATTCTACATACTACATACTACATACTACATTCTACATACTACACACTACATACCAAATACTACATTCTACATACTACATACTACATACTACATTCTACATACTACACACTACATACCAAATACTACATTCTACATACTACATACCAAATACTACATTCTACATACTACATACCATATACTACATACTACATTCTACATACTACATACCAAATACTACATACTACATTCTACATACCAAATACTACATACTACATACCAAATACTACATTCTACATACTACATACCAAATACTACACACTACATACTACATACCAAATACTACATTCTACATACTACATACCAAATACTACATACTACATTCTACATACTACATACCAAATACTACATACTACATTCTACATACCAAATACTACATACTACATACCACATACTACACACCAAATACTACATACTACATACTACACACTACATACTACATACCAAATACTACATACTACATTCTACATACTACATACAGTGCCTTGCGAAAGTATTCGGCCCCCTTGAACTTTTCAACCTTTTGCCACATTTCAGGCTTCAAACATAAAGATATAAAATTTAAATTTTTTGTGAAGAATCATCAACAAATGGGACACAATTGTGAAGTGGAACGAAATCTATTGGATATTTTAAACTTTTTTAGCAAATAAAAAACTGAAAAGTGGTGCGTGCAAAATTATTCGGCTCCTTTACTTTCAGTGCAGCAAACTCACTCCAGAAGTTCAGCGAGGATCTCTGAATGATCCAATGTTGTCCTAAATGATAGTGGTGATAAATAGAATCCCTGCCGTGTGTAATCAAGTCTCTGTATAAATGCACCTGCTCTGTGATAGTCTCAGGGTTCAGCTCTTAACGTGATAGACTTAACACACAGCACTTAAAACATAACACAGTATACTTTATGCATTACATTACTTACAGTGTGGCTAACACAGTGTACTTAGCACTGTGTACGTAACACTTAGCACGGCATAATCACCACACAATCCAAAACCGGTATACTTTACACACAACACTTAACACACAACAACACAAGCACCAACAAACAACACTAACACATAATAAACAACACAGGACGAACAAATAATATACAACACAACAACAACAACATAATAATCAACACACAGCTACAACAACACTTAACACAATAATTAACACACAACACATAACACATAATAATCAACACACGGCAACACAAAAAATCAACACACAACACTAACGTAATAATCAACACACAACACTTAACACACAGCACGTAACAATAATAACACAGTCACGTAACATATAATAATCACATACAACACTTAACACACAAAACACATAATAATCAACACACGGCTTAACACACAACACTTAACACAATAATCAACACACAGCGAACAAAATAAACAAACACTAACACAAATAAACACAACACCTAACACATAAATCACACAACTAACACAAATAATCACACAACACCAACACATAATAATACCACACAACTAACAAAAACAACACTACACATAATAATACACACAACACCTAACAATAATAATCACACACAACACTTTATACAAATAATCAAAACAACACCTAACACATAATAATCAACACACAGCCCACACAAAATCCACACAACACCCACAATAACAAACACTATACTAAATCCACACAACACCTAACACATAATAACAACACTAACACAAAACCACAACACTTACATAATAATACACACAACACTTAAACATAATAATCACACAACCGTTAACACTAATAATCACCACAACAACACACACTTAACACATAATAATCAACACAACACTTAACACATAACACCACACAACACCAATACATAATAATACCACAAACACAATACATAATAATCACCAAAACACTTAACACATAAATACCAACAACACTATACAATAATACACAACACAACACATAATAATACACAACACTTATACATAATAATACCACAACACTTAAACAATATACACACAACACTATACATATAATACCACACAACACCTAACACATAATAATACCACCAATACAAATAATAAAAACATTATAATAATAAACATAAACAAATAATCACCACAACACCTAACACATAATAATCACCACACAACACCTAACACAAATAATCACCACACAACACCCAACACAAATAATCACCACACACCTAATACATAATAATAACACACTAACAAATAATCAAACAAAACACACAACACCTAACACATAATACACACAACTTAACAACAAAAACATAATAATAACAACAACACGACACAAATAATCAACACACAGCACCTAACACATAATATCCACACAACACTTAACACAAATCACCACCAACACTTAACACACAACACCTAACAAATAATCACCACACAACACACACATAATAATCAACACACAACACCTAACAACATAATAATACCACACAACACAACACTAAAAAAACACAACACACAACCCCAAAATCACACAACACTTAACACTAATAATCAACACACAACATAACATAATAATCACCAACAACCTAACACATAATAATCACCACACACACTTACACAACACTAACACATAATAATCAACCAACACAACACATAATAATCACCACACAACACACACAAACACAAATAATAATCACCACACAACACTTAACACATAATAATCACCACACAACACCGCACAAATAATAACACACAACACCTCACAAATCACAAAACTTAACACACAACACCTAACACATAATAATCACCACAACCTAACACATAATAAAACCACACCTATAATAAACCACAACACCACACAACACCTAACACATAATCACACAACACCCAATACATAATAATCACCACACAACACTTTATACATAATAATACCACACAACACTACAACAACACCAACAAATAATACCACAACAAACACAAAAAACACACACTACATAATAATAACACACAACACCAAACAAAATACACACAACACTAACACATAATAAACCAAACATAATAACAAACATAACACACATTACACATAAATACACAACACTTAACACATAATAATCACACAACACAACAACATAAAAACCACACAACACTAAACCACTTAAAATAATCAACACACAACACTTAAACATAATAATACCACACAACACAACATAATAATCACCACAACACTAATACATAATAATCACACAAACACTTAACACATAATAATCACCACACAACACTTAACACAAATAATACACACACACACACAATAATCACCACAAACACATAATAACACCACACCTAACACACAAACAATACCACACAACATAATAATCACCACACAACACTATACATAATAATCACACAAACACAAACATAATAATACAACACAACACTATAATAATCACCACACAACACTTAACACATAATAATCAACCAACACCCACATAATAATACACACACCAACATAATACACACAACACTTAATACATAATAATCACCACACAACACTACAATAACAACAAACACACTAACATAATAATCACCACACACACCCGAAAATAATCAACACACAACACCTAACACATAATAATCAAACACAACACTTAATACATAATAATCACCACACAACACTTAATAATAATACCACACCCAACACAAATAATCACCACAACACACAACACATAATAATCACACACAACACCTAACACATAATAATCACCACACAACATAACACAAAAAATACAACACAACACCTAACACATAATAATCACCACACAACACTTAATACATAATAATCACCACACAACAATACATAATAATACCACAACATAACACACAACACCTAACACATAATAACCACCAACACTTAACACACAACACTTAACACATAATAATACACACAACACCGAACATAATAATCAACACACAACACCTAACACATAATAACAACAAACACTAACACATAATAATCAACACACCACCAACACATAATAATCACACACAACACTAACACAAATAATCAACACCAACACTTAATACATAATAATCACACACAACACCTAACACACAACACTTAACACAAATAATCACACACAACACTAACACAATAATCACCACACAACCAACACACAACACGTAACACACAATAATAACACACAACACCTAACACATAATAATCACACACAACACCAACACAATATCAACACACAACACTTAACACATAATAATCACCACACAACACTTAATACATAATAATCACCACACAACACTTAACACACAACACTTAACACATAATAATCACCACACAACACTTAACACAACACTTAACAAATAATAATCAACACACAACACCTAACACATAATAATCACCACACAACACTTAACACAACTAACACTAATACAAACAACACACAACACAAACACATAAAATCAACACAACACTTAACACATAATAATCACACACAACACTTAACACACAACACTTAACACACAATAATCAACACACACACACATAACAAATCAACACACAACACCTCACATAATAATCACCACACAACACTTAACACATAATAATCAACACACAACACCTAACACATAATAATCACCACACAACACTTAACACATAATAAACAACACACACACCTAACACATAATAATCACCACACAACACTTAACACACAACACCTAACACATAAATCACCACAACCCAACACACACAACACTTAACACATAATAATCACCACACAACACTTAACACATAATAATCACCACACAACACCTAACACATAATAATCACCACACAACACTTAATACATAATAATCACCACACAACAGTTTATACATAATAATCACCACACAACACTTAACACAAAACACCTAACACATAATAATCACCACACAACACCTAACACATAATAATCACCACACAACACCTAACACATAATAATCACCACACAACACCTAACACATAATAATCACCACACAACACTTAACACATAATAATCACCACACAACACCTAACACATAATAATCACCACACAACACCTAACACATAATAATCACCACACAACACTTAATACATAATAATCACCACACAACACCTAACACATAATAATCACCACACAACACCTAACACATAATAATCACCACACAACACTTTATACATAATAATCACCACACAACACTTAATACATAATAATCACCACACAACACCTAACACATAATAATCACCACACAACACTTAACACATAATAATCACCACACAACACCTAACACATAATAATCACCACACAACACCTAACACATAATAATCACCACACAACACCTAACACATAATAATCACCACACAACACTTAACACATAATAATCACCACACAACACTTTATACATAATAATCACCACACAACACTTAACACACAACACCTAACACATAATAATCACCACACAACACTTAATACATAATAATCACCACACAACACTTAATACATAATAATCACCACACAACACTTAACACATAATAATCACCACACAACACCTAACACATAATAATCACCACACAACACTTTATACATAATAATCACCACACAACACTTTATACATAATAATCACCACACAACACTTTATACATAATAATCACCACACAACACTTAACACACAACACCTAACACATAATCACCACACAACACTTAA
>CM022776.1:17552110-17604610 GCA_012411365.1 Ameiurus melas
CCTTTAGTATCGGCTGATATCGATACCCATCCGATATTGTTTCCCTTTAAAACTACTAAGCTTTAACGTTCGCCTCATACCTCCAGGGTCGGGGGGTTCGAGTCCCGCCGGAGCCCTGTGTGTGCGGAGTTCGCATGTTCTCCCCGTGCTGCGGGGGTTTCCTCCGGGTACTCCGGTTTCCTCCCCCAGTCCAAACACATGCATGGTAGGCTGATGGGCGTGTCTAAAGTGTCCGTAGTGTATGAATGGGTGTGTGAGTGTGTATATGATTGTGCCCTGTGATGGACTGGCACCCTGTCCAGGGTGTACCCCGCCTCGTGCCCATTGCTCCCTGGGATAGACTCCAGGTTCCCCGCGACGCTCAAAAGGAATAAGCGTGAAGGTTTTTTTAATTTATCCCTGAATAATTCTCCACTTGGAGCGGATTGTGACTACGCAACTGAACGTCTGTTAAAGAAGACGGCGGTGTCGTAATTGGATATCTTCACTGAACGGAGGCGAGACCAATCAGACGGGGTTTACAGGAAAATACGTGGAAATACTCGTGTCTTATTGGCCGTCAGTCTCTCAATTCTGCCTCCCGCTAGCTCACACGGTCAGTAAGTGTGTTGAAAAGGGGTTGAAATTGAAACACTAAACCATCCGCTCATGCTGAGCAGGAAAACAAGGTGCGTAAACGTCTACGTGAGTTACGTGAACACGATTCATTACAGATAGCGTGAAATAGTTCAAGCTGTTTTTTTTTGTCGTTGTTTTAATCTCGATGTTTACGGCTTACAGCTCACAGAAATCAAACATCCTGTACCTCAGAATATTCGTATTAACCCGAAACACCTGCGAAGGTTTCCTGAGGCTTACATCTCCCGGTCTGGTTCAGTACACAACCAGAATCACGGGGAAGATGAAAGTAATTGTCGCGTTTCATTTGGAAATCAAGGTCCCAGAGTCTGGAGGAAGATCGGAGAGGAACAGAATCCGAGCTGCTTGAAGTCCAGTGTGAAGTTTCCACGGTCGGTGATGATTTGGGTTGCCAGGTCATCTGCAGGTGTCAGAGAGTCGATGCGGCGTGTATGCATGCTTACGTTTGTAGACGAAGTCAGCTAAGAGATCGGTCGCCATCTTGTTTCGAGCCGAGAGGCTTCAGAAAACGTGGCGTCATTTCCAGTGAAGGAACACGGCGAGACATAGCGTCGATGCTCCCTGGTTTTTGCGGTGCATTGTGGGATTTTTTGAAGGAGAGAACGTAACTGTAAGTAGGAACAGCAGTTAAAATGGCCGAGTCCCTGATCGATGACTACTGATCGAGGGAGTCTACTGAACTAAGGAACGAGCGAGCGGATTGAGACGCACCCTTAGTCTCGTGTTAGTTTTTAGATTGCAAACAGTCCTACAAACAGCGAGAACACCCGAGGGAAGTTTTATGATAAATGGAGTTTCACGAACCAGGGTCAGTAGGTAGAATGACATTCTGACCTGCCTGTCCAGGGGAGGGCAGACGGGTGAGAGCCGTGTCCCTTCCCATGGCCCTGTGTGCGTTTGGGCGTTTGTGTGTCTGTGTGTGTGTCAAGGGGCAATAACTCACGAGCTCCCTCCGAACTTCCTCTTTCACCCATCGCTTTTATGACCCTCGTCCACGGCGTTCCAGCTGCTCGGGCCTCGGCTCCAGGAAGGAGAGAGCGTGAGAGAGAGGGAATAGGAGGCAGAGATGGAGCGAGAGCGAGATGGACAGAGGAGAAGTGTCAATATGAACAGGAGGGGTCAAAGAGGAACCCCCGGCATCTCTGTGCGGCTCTGATTTCTGGGAAAAGTAAAGTAATAAAAAGTGGGAAGATTGGATGCGAGGATGTCCATGGGAACAGGTAAAAAAAAAGCAGTGAAGTGATTTATGATGAGTGACTTAATGTGGACGTGTGTTTGGTTTAAGGATGTGGGATGTGGTCGAGAGCACCATAAGAATGTAATACAGCTTCGTTTCATCATGGATTTAATTAGATTATTTCACTGTATTATTTATAATTCTTCTTATTGTTGTTACACACTGTAACGACGAGTTGTTTTTATGAATGAACCGTTAAACATCCGGCTGTATGTGACAGTAGATCGTACAGCACACGGCGTGAAGGTGGTTCGGTCTTCAAAAGAAGTTTTTGGTGACTTTAAATCTTTATGTAAAAACTTTAGGAATGCCGCGCGTAAGTAATAAGTTCGTGCTCTGCTTGTGCCGTGATCACGCAAAGTATTTTAATCCATTCGACTTCGATATCACATGACTGTCACACACTCACTGTTGGCATAGAAACAGAGAGAGAGAGAGAGAGAGAGAGAGAGAGAGAGAGAGAAAGAGAGACTGTTTTGAGAAAGAGAGATACTGTAGAGGGAGACAAAGAAAGAAAGAGATAGACAGAATGAGAAAGATATATATATATAGAGAGAGAGAGAGAGAGAGACAGAGAGAGAGAAACAATGCGAGAAAGAGAGACTTTTTTTGAGAAAGAGAGATAGAGAGAGAGATACTGAAGAGGGAGAAAGAAAGAGACAGACAGAATGAGAAAGAGACATATATATATATATATATATAGAGAGAGAGAGAGAGAGAGAGAGAGAAAGGAACAATGCGAGAAAGAGAGAGAGAAAGAGAGAGAGAGATATACTGTAGAGGGAGACAGGCAAAGAAAGTAAGTCTATATATATATAGAGAGAGAGAGAGCGAGAGAGAGAGAGAGGGAGGGAGAGATACTGTAGAGGGAGACAGGCAAAGAAAGTAAGTCTATATATATATAGAGAGAGAGAGAGCGAGAGAGAGAGAGAGGGAGGGAGAGATACTGTAGAGGGAGACAGGCAAAGAAAGAATGTATATATATATATATATATATATATATATATAGAGAGAGAGAGAGAGAGAGAGAGAGAGAGAAACAATGCAAGAAAGAGAGAGAGAGAGAGAGAGAGAGAGAGAGAGAGAGAGAGAGATACTGTAGAGGAGACAGGCAAAGAAAGAAAGTGTAATATATATATATATATATATATAGAGAGAGAGAGAGAGAGAGAGAGAGAGAGAGAGAGAGAGAGAGAAATCGAGAGAAACAATGTGAGAAAGAGAGACACAGAGAGAGAGAGAGCTGCATTTCCTCATCCAGTGTGAAAAATATCAACACAAAAGCAACACCTTCACACACAAAAAAAAACATTACACCAAAAAACTCGCCATTTCTGCGAATTAACAGAAGAAGAGAAACTAGAAGTCATAGGAGGAGGACACGCTGCAGCCTTCGCTGCAAAGTATGTCAGAATGTGAGCGCCCGAGGGACAGTGAGACACAGAGTGTCCTGCACACACCCCGAGTAAACACTCATACAGCGCCCTCCACTAATATTGGCACCCTTGGTAAATATCAGCAAAGAAAACTGTCTTGAAAAGGGTGCCAATATTAGCGGAGAGCGCTGCACCAGTCAGGTTATTGTTGTTGTTGTTTACTATGTTTGTAGTGCTTCTGCAAAAAGGCAGATATGTGTATTACTTGTATAACATTTCGATTAATCTATCTGCACTAGTTCATTTGGAAACAGTATGATTTATAACATTCATGCCAATCAATAAAGGAGAGAAAGAGAGAGAGAGAAAGAGAGAGAGAGAGGGAGAGAGAGGGAGGAGGAGAGGAAGAGAGAGAGAGAGAGGAGGAGAGAGAGAGAGAGGGAGGGAGGTAGAGAGAGAGAGAGGGAGGAAGAGAGTGAGAGAGAGAGAGGAGAGGGAGAGAGAGAGAGAGAGAGAGGGAGGAGAGAGAGAGAGAGGGAGGAGAGAGAGAGAGAGAGAGAGGGAGGGAGGGAGGGAGAGAGATCTTCAGTATGTTTTGAAGCTACACATCCTGTTATTCTTCAGTTCAGTGTAGTAGCGTGTCGAATTAGTTGTATTTTTAATCACTTCTGTCTAAACTCCACTCAGAACACAACATCAGATGCTGCTTCCTTAGTTCCTCTAAGTTCCTTAGTTCCTCTGGTCCTACTGAAGTGAGCTGCTGATGTGTGTGTGCCCAGGAACATGGCAAAGGATGTGTCTGTGATGGTTGTTGGTTGGTTGCCAGTTGCCAACAGGGTCTTTGTGGTTTGAATATTTCCGGAGGTCTATGATCAGTTCCTTGGTACTTGAGGTGGTTGAGAACGAGGTGACCTCCTTCTGGAAGGAAGACTCGTCATTGGTTTTTAACACCAACTCCACCAAGACACGTTACTAGTACATGCAAGTGTTCCAGGCCAATAAAGCGATTCTGAAACTGACTTTCATTTTGATTTTACATTTACTCATTTAGCAGCTTTTGAATCTGCTTCCGATTCTTGTTGTGATTCGGAATCTGACTCTAATTCTTAATCCTAAATCTGACTTTAATTCTTTTTCTGATTCTGCAGCTGACACTAAAGGATTTTTTATTTCTGATTCAAATTCTTATTCTGGGCGCACGGTGGCTTAGTGTTTAGCACGTTCTCCTCACACCTCCAGGGTCGGGGGTCCGATTCCCGCCAGTACCCTGTGTGTGTGTGGAGTTTGCATGTTCCCCCCCTGCTGCAGGGGTTTCCTCCCCCAGTCCAAACACATGCATGGTAGGCTGATGGGCGTGTCTAAAGTGTCCGTAGTGTATGAATGGGTGTGTGAGTGTGTGTGTGATTGTGTGCCCTGCGATGGACTGGCACTCTGTCCAGGGTGTACCCCGCCTCGTGCCCGATGCTCCCTGGGATAGACTCCAGGTTCCCCGCGACCCTGAAGAAGGAATAAGCGGTAGAAGATGGATGGATTCTTATTCTGACGCTAACTGGTTCTTAATCTGAATCTAACGCTAACCAATTCTTAATCTGAATCAAACTCGAATCCGATCTAACTCTAACCACCGACTCTTAATCTGAATCTAACTTGAACCGATTCTTAATCTGAACCTAACTCTAATCGATTCTTAATCTGAATCTAAATCTAATCGATTCTTAATCTGAATCTAAATCTAATCGATTTTAATCTGAATCTAACACTAACCAATTCTTAATCTGAATCAAACTCGAATCCGATCTAACTCTAACCACCGATTCTTAATCTGAATCTAACTTGAACCGATTCTTAATCTGAACCTAACTCTAATTGATTCTTAATCTGAATCTAAATCTAATCGATTTTAATCTGAATCTAACGCTAACCAATTCTTAATCTGAATCTAACTCGAATCGATTCTTAATTTGAATTTAACTCGAATCGATTCTTAATCTGAATCAAACTCTAATCGACTCTTTATCTGAATCTAACTCTAACCTGAATCTAACTTGAACCGATTCTTAATCTGAATCTAACTCTAATCGATTTTAATCTGAATCTAACTCTAATCGATTCTTAATCTGAATCTAACTCTAATCGATTCTTAATCTGAATCTAACTCTAACCGATTCTTAATCTGAATCTAACTCTAATCGATTCTTAATCTGAATCTAACTCTAACCGATTCTTAATCTGAATCTAACTCTAATCGATTCTTAATCTGAATCTAACTCTAATCGATTCTTAATCTGAATCTAACTCTAATCGATTCTTAATCTGAATCTAACTCTAATCGATTCTTAATCTGAATCTAACTCTAACCGATTCTTAATCTGAATCTAACTCGAATCGATTCTTAATCTGAATCTAACTCTAATCGATTCTTAATCTGAATCTAACTCTAATCGATTCTTAATCTGAATCTAACTCTAATCGATTCTTAATCTGAATCTAACTCTAATCGATTCTTAATCTGAATCTAACTCTGACCGTTTGCTATTCTGAGTCTAACTCTGATTCTTCTCCTGATACATCGATTTGTATTATTCTTCAGTCACGAGAGGCTGAAGTGTACCTCTCTGAGGCTACAACGATAACGTTAGCAATGCTAACAAGCAAGGCAAGTCTCTCTCACGCACAAATCTTTGTATACTGGCTTCACATGACTCCCATAATCTCATCAGTAAACGTTCAGGTAGTACTCTCTGCGATGCGGGGCCTCGGAGCAGAACCATATCGACTGAGCTGAGAAACTTGATTCTGCTGGGGGGGGTTAATGTGCACGTGTGCATGTCCAAGATAGCTGCTTTCAGCCAGCGTCTGCTTATAGTACATGTTCATAGTGTAGCGTTCGAGCATTTACAGTGTTGCACAGCGTCTTTAACCACATCAGTACGTCTGTGTGAAAACCGGACAGATCACATGGTATGATACGAGTGGGGTTTGAAGCAGATATTTATAGAGATGTACACTAGCATTACAAAAGAAGCAAACGAATGACCTAAAGAAAGAAACATCTTACACAAAACACGACCTGGATGATCAACCATCTTTATGGTGGGGAAAAACCGTGGGGGGGGTTGCATTTTGCGCTGGATTATTTTTTTCATTTTGTAAAATACCGTTGCCTGTCTGCAGCCTCGTCTCATTTGTTTGTTTCATGTCCTCTTCCTTCTTCTCAAATCTCCTGTAAGATCTGTATTTGGTCATGTGCGAGACCACAGTAAAGACCACCATCCATGACAAACAAACAAACAAACATCGTAACTGTTGTTCACATCGATCCTGGAAGACGTGTATTTGGTTGAGTTTGATTGGCGAGTACCAGAGAAATTATAATAATAATTATTACTATTCATATTGATTACTCAGGGTATCCATCCCATCACACACGTTACACACGTACGCACACGTACACGCTCAGACAGGTTGAAAGCACAGACAGAGCTGAAGTCTGTGCCATTTTCGTTTTCGTTAGCACTTCCCGTTCAGCAGGCCAAAACCGTAGGGGTGAAAAGTTTGGCCTGTGCCCTGCAGTTACAGCTCGACACGCTGCTTCTCTTTTTTTCCCCCCCCCTCACTACCCACTTCCTGCGAAACGAGGTAAATAGCTTCTCTCACGTCAGCTACGCAGTTCTTTCTCTTCCGGCTGAGACTGAAGGCCAAATGCAACCCTTTTCCCTGCACGAGTCAACTACAGCATATAGAGTATGAATGATAGAACCGCCTACACATACACACACACACACACACACATACACACACACACTATGGATTCACATTTAATTTCACACACCACAGGACATGATGCGTCCGACAAGGAGTCATTTACCTTCTTTCTACACCGTGCGCTGTATATCCAGTAGATAGTAGTCACTTGGTATTCCCTTCTTTCTGCACAATACAGAGTGTGACATAATGAGTAACACGCTACATAATGCACTCGTTTTCTAATCTGTCCATTCTACTTAAGAAACATCACTACATCGGGGAAAAAAGTGCCTCTACACACTGTACCTGTCAGTCATTCATATACACATATACATACACACATACATATACATACATGCACACACACACACACATATATATATATATATATATATACACACATACACACATACATATATATATATATATATATACACATACATACATATATATATATATATATATGTATGTGTATATATATATATATATATATATGTATGTGTATATATATGTATATATATATATATGTATGTATATATATATATACACACACATACATATATATATATATATACATATATATACACATACATATATACACACATACATATATATATATATATATATATATATATATATATATATATATACATATACACACACACACACTACATGAGATAATGGGTGCTTACACTCTATAACCCGCACTGTATATGTTATTCACTTCCCTTTTCTCACACAGTAGTATGAAGTGCACTATATTATACTATACTGTATATTCATTTAGGAGCTACTTATTACAAATGCACTACATACGGTATGACAACGCCGTATAGTACAACGACAGTGTATACGTTACATACAGGATACAGATCCTTATTGAAGTGCACTACACTGGGCACGACCCAATCCCCTTACAAGTTCACTACGTACTGTACTGTACTGCAGGGTAGGGAACAAAGTCTCGGTCATGAAGTGCACTAAATGGGACGCTTACTCCGCTATATAGAAGTTATTCCACACCTTAGGTAATGCAGGACGTCTTCTAGTAAGCGTTTCTGACGTTTAGTGCCGTCCACCCTGTGGAAGTGCACTGGAAAGGGTATAGGACGTAGCGATTTCATGAATGCACCTGCCATTTCTCCTTCTAGAAGTGCACCATGACGGTGACTAGTATAGACAGAAGGGTTTATACACCTATTGTGCGACAGTATCTGTTATTGTTGGTGTTACGGCGCCACCTGGTGAGAGTAAAGTAGAAGGGCCGGTTTACAAAACAAAAAAGTATTCTAAACTATGGCACAGTAAATAAAAGATGCTCGGCCAGTGACGTTAGGTGAAGTTATTTCTACGCCTTTTACGCCACGGAAAATTTCGGACATTGAGCTCAAGTTTATATTACATATATATATACACATCCCAGAGTTACACGCTTAAAATCCCGAGACTCCCGGAAAGTTCCTACACATTTCAACATTCTTTACTGTTGGGAGTCATGATGTGAATTTAGAACAGAACAACAAACGCATCGTCGGCTGTTTATTAGCGTAATAGACACGGAATCTTACAGGCATCAGACACGGAACTGCGTTATTATCGACTGGAAGGCAAAAGTACACCAGAGAGTCCTTTTTTTGTTTGTTTCCTCCTCACTGTGGTGGTTTTCACAGCTGTGGTACTTACTTGACTGCCTGAGACGTGGCGTGTAAACCTGGGGGAAAAAACCTGCAATCCCTCCATTCGGAGCGAAAATGAATGAATGAGTGAGTGAGTGAGTGAGTGAGTGAGTGAATGAGCCTTTAAGCGACCTTCTTGTTATTCTGGATCGGGAAACGAGGCAAAATGTCCACTTGGTGGCGCTCTTATTTTTGTGTGCGGTTTCGCTCTCGCCATCGCTCTTATTCACGTCACCATCTCCTCAAACGCTCACACGTTCACTCAATCACTCATCCTTCTGCGTCGATCGATAAAACATACAACATGTGAACAATCAAAGAATCGTAACTCAGTCTAGCGAACTGCGAGGGGAGAGAAAGTGCTAGAACAGTCAGTCTCTGAGGAAAGGGAGAGTGACGGCGGCTCTTTCCCGCCTCCTTCGGCGCGATACCCGAGCCTCCTCCGTCACGTCTCCTTCCTCCCTCCTCGTCCTCGTCCTCACAGCCACCAGAAGCGGACGTAGACGATGAGCATGATGAAGAAGACGCCGCCGGCCGCCAGCTTGGCGTAGGTGGAGCGCGTGTTCAGGTACTTGGCGTCGCTGCGGTATTTCTTGGACAAGCTGGACAGGTTGCTGGCCTTGGAGTCCAACGCTGGACGTGTTGAAAACGAGAAGGTGGAGTTAGTAAAGAACGAACAAACAAACAAACAAATAAAATAAACAGCACAAAAGCTGCGTCCTTCAGACGTTCGAGATCAGACTTAATCTCACTTAAAAATCACAGCTCGTCACGTTACAGAGAAACGTGTAAACTCTTCCGTCTGACGCTGGAGACTCCTTCCGTAAGTGTTAAGTAAACGTACCCTTTACAGAAAACGTCACCGTAGCAACGGTTAGTCGTGTTGTTTAATCGTGCGTGTGAGTAATGGTGCAGTTTTCCTGATTGGGTGTTAAGTGTTATTTATTTATTTTTCACCAGATAAGGCCTCTCCTCGCTGCAGCACCTCCTCGATGTTGGCCACCATGATCCTCTGGACGTCCTGCAGCTCCGTGTTGATGCTGCCCAGGTTCCTGCGAGCTCGGCTGTCGATGTAGGACTTCTTCGTTTTCTGGATGTACGTGTCTGCGAGCACGAGACCACAACGTTCACTTTTCCAACACGTCATATTCATAGTCAAGTATTCAGTTAAAAAATAAATAAAGTTTTTAAAAAGTTTCTCTCGCACCGAACTCGATGAAGGAGTACGGTCTGGAGACGGTGGGAACTTTCTTCCCGTACTGCTCGTGGAACTCGCCTTGGAGATCTTCTAAGTAGGCGAAGGCGAGTTTCTTGGAGAACACGGCCTCGCAGAGCACCAGGTAACACACCCCTTTCTCTATCAGGTAACTTTACATATTTTTTTTTTTTTTTTAATCATGGAGAAATAGATTAGATTAGATTAGATACTCTAGGTCAGATATCTCGGCACTGTTAAACAACGCGATACGGAACAGGAAGTGAGGATGTAACGTGTACATCTGGGACGTTTAAGAGTTTGTTTCGAGAGTGTGTGCATGTGTGTGTGTGTGTGTGTGTGTGTGAGAGTGTGTGTGTGTGAGTGTGTGTGAGAGTGAGTGTGTGTTACTCACTGAAAGGTCATGGATCCGGCCTCCAGCGTGCAGCGTGTTGGACTTTGTTCATTCAGCTTCCGAAACAGCTGTTTGGCCTGGCTCTGATACTGCTGCATGTCTCGACCCATCTGCACAAAACACACACATGAGATAAACCACACACACACACACACACACACACAGGAACAACCCACTGGGCATGTGCTGGTACTCGACGTACCATATGAAAGCAGGGATGAGGTTGAAAATGTTTTGTGTTTTTTTTTAATCATCTTTCGTAGGAAATGAATCAACAACGCAGTGATGTGATGAAGCGGACTTCCTGTTTCCACCCTGATGCCGACGGTTTTCCTACAACCTCGCACCCTGGAGTGTTTTATTCGTCTTACGCCGCAGCAGCAAGCCGCCAACTGCTACAACTCTCAGTAAGTAAACGACGACACGTCAGACGATCTAACTGTTTACTTTTAGCTCCTTTTCTTTCTTACCCCAGAGCACCTGTAATGCAAGACCTCGTTCAATCTTTGGAAGTTAATGATGCTAAATAAATAAATAAATAAATAAATAAATAACGCAGCTCGTCAGGTCACACAAACCCTAAGAACTCCTCGGTCACAGCTTTACCTCTGTGCTGACACTGGAGACTCCTTCCGTGATTGTTAAATTAAACATCTCCTCTCGTGGGGAACGTCTCAGATCGTGCCCAGCGTCCGCACGCACGAGCCAGTGGGTACGAGCTGTCGCTATAGCAACGATAACCTGTTACGACGAGCGTGATCGTGATTTGTCGGAGATGATGTGACGTGAACCGGAATCCAGACAAACAACAACAAGACCATCGGGTCACGTCAGAGAAGGATGAACAGATAGGACTAGATAAAAATATAGACGGCTGGATGGATTGATAGAGGGATGGATGGATGGAGAGGTGGAGGGATGAAGGGAGAGGTGCAGGGATGAAGGGATGGGTGGAGGGATGAAGGGATGGGTGGAGGGATGAAGGGAGAGGTGGAGGGAAGAAGGGAGAGGTGGAGGGAGGGGTGGAGGGATGAAGGGATGGGTGGAGGGAAGAAGGGAGGTGGTGGGATGGGTGGAGGGATGAAGGGAGGTGGAGGGATGAAGGGAGAGGTGGAGGGATGGGTGGAGGGATGAAGGGAGGGAGGGATGGGTGGAGGGATGAAGGGAGGTGGAGGGATGGGTGGAGGGATGAAGGGAGGTGGAGGGATGAAGGAGGGGGGGATGGGTGGAGGGATGAAGGGATGGGTGAAGGGATGAGTGGAGGGATGAGGGGATGGGTGGAGGAAAAACATGGCAGATGGAAGAGAGTTTCATTATCTTATGCGACCATCAGCGCACGCAACCCACAGTCCGGGTTAACGCTCGCTCGGTGTGTGTGATTGGTGGAGAAGCTTCTCTCGTATGGTGATGAAGCAGAAGATGAAACAAACCTTCTCACTTGCCTTCACGGCCGCATGAGAGGGAAAAAACAAAAGGGAAAACAAAAGGAAGAGATTAAAACTCGTCTGTTCGTTCACAACAACAACAAAACACCTCGATACGCGTTCATAAGGTACAGCTACACTCACTGCTCGACTGATCAGATACAGATAATGTACATCACAGTGCAAAAGTTTTCACCCCCTCCTGCCCAAACCCCACCCCCGGGTTTCTACAAATGTTTATCTTAAATATCACACCTTCAGTAGAGTAGATTACTTTGTGGGCGTGGCCTGACCAGCTTTTTTCTCTCTCTCCTTTTCAAAGCCCCGACGGGATCCGACAGTACCCGAAACGAACAGCCTACAGCCAACTCTACAGTTCACACACGTCGGTTACGTTTTAAGCGTCTTTACGTTTCGTTTAAGCTTCCCGTTCACCCGTCATACATGCTCGGCGAGACGACGTACACGACACGTACGAGGTGACACGAAACCCCGGGTTACGAGGCTTCCGACCGTTTTCACGCACCAAGAAGTAAGCGGGACAAACGGTGTGAGCGGGTAACTGAAGAAACGACGAACGCTGGAGGTAGGGAACCGGTCAGACGGATCGTCCGAGACTGACACGTGACAGCGTTATAATCAAATTATTCATTAAAATTTTTTTCTAATAAATAATAATAATCCGACTCAAGAGTTTGAGTACTACTTCGACAACACTACTTTGTCACTGCTGGTCTGCGAGCTCATTGGTCTATTCTTCTACTGGATACGTGTATATATATCGCGAGATATCGTGTATCGTTCAAACCTACCCAAGTATCGCGATACGGTATTTTCTTCCGTATCGCCCTGGAGGTATCATTTTAACCGATCAGCCAATAAAAACAAAAGTTAACAACCTTTCGCCAATTTGCAGACGTTGTGTTAAAGTGTGATTTAGAAGTGTATAAGTGTTATTTTTGATGTTATTAAAATGGAAACACGGACACAGCGCTGTCGCTTTATTCATTCTTGCGCTGTTAGAGATGAGCTAATTTAGCTAGCTAGCCAATAGTTAGCTGCGCCAAAACCACAAGGGTCTAAGCGTTTATGAAATAAAAGTTAAACCTGTTCGTCTTCTTGCATGGAGGCAGCCAGAGGCAGTCCATCCGCCAACCGCGCGATCATGGTAAACAACACCATTTTTGCTGTACTTTCTGCACCGCTCTGAGCCGATACGGTCTGCGAGTGATGGTGATGACGGCTATCTAGATTACGTAGCCCACTTTTCCTACCCGTATTTCATAGAAATCCCGCCCACCCCACGCTATGATTGGTTAGTAGAATATTGATTCGTCGCTTAGAGGTGGAGTATGGACCTCCAGCCAATCAAAGTGCAGAAAGCGAGAGCGTATAAGCCAATCACGATGTAAAAAGTAAGGTTGGTCGGAATACGATTGGGGAAAAAAAATGACAGGTTGTCAACAACCGTGGACCCGATGAGCTGGCCGGAAATACGTGCCCGTGTCGTGTTGCTGCATTATCTGTCCGAAGAAAAACTTTTATCCATTTGTAATTAGTTCCGGTTACCTCAGTTTAAAATTTCGAATAACGCAAGCTTGTCGACACAAATAAAATGAATAAACACATAACAGTAATGTCACCTTTTCAGCATATGTTAATAGAATAATAATTAATGTTTTTGGGAACAGTGGTGATCAGTGATTGGTTATTGGGAATAATGGTGATCAGTGATTGGTTATTGATAACAGTGATGATCAGTGATTGGTTATTGAGAACAGTGATGATCAGTGGTTGGTTATTGGGAACAGTGGTGATCAGTGATTGGTTATTGGTAACAGTGGTGGTCAGTGAATGGTTATTGGGAACAGTGGTGATCAGTGATTGGTTATTGGGAACAGTGGTGATCAGTGATTGGTTATTGGGAACAATGGTGATCAGTGATTGGTTCTTGGGAACACTGGCATACAGGCCTGGATCTTTTGTTCCAAAGACCCCTGAAAGTTTCTGATTGGTCCATCACATGTTGTTTGTTTCTCTGTTCCTTTTGTTGGTTTGCTCATGGTCATGAACTGCTACATGATTAGATGAGCTGTTAAAGAAGTGGTTCATGAGAACAGGAAGCAGTGTCCTAAAAGCAGTCCAATGACTCTTTTTGTTTGGTTCTTCTAATGTTTGAGCTTTCTGGCTGCTTTTAGACTCATCTCACTAAGAAATGTGTTCGATACGTACAGTTATTTGTTATTTCCTTCTCTTTTTAATCTCACACTGTTCAGGTTAACGCTTCATAAACACGAGAGACAATTTCGTCCTGGAAATGTTTCTTTTATTGTTGAGTACATTCCAGATTTATTTATTTATTTGCACAACAAGCATTCTGAGCATTACATAAAACATCAAAGTGTTCGCCTGATATGAAAAATAAATCCACCAGATGTTTCCTTTTGGTTACTGAGGTTAAGGTTACGGTTAGTGAGGTTACGGTTAGTCTTCACAAAGATAATAAGATAAAAATTGTGTATTATATTACACATGCTAATCAATGTCCTTCTTTCACACACTCATAGCGGTCGCAGCAGGTCCCCGGGTGGCCGTTTCCCTTTGCAACGAGTCGGGGAAGTCCACGCTCAGGGCAGTATGTGGGTTTTGGAGCGCAGGTCTGGAAGTCGCAGGTGCACATAGCAGGCACAACAGGGCAGCACTGACCGGGTTCGGTGTGGGGTTCACTAATGAAGGAGTCTGCTGGACAAAGCAGAGTGGGAGTCCCATGACATGATGTATTACGACACCCAGATTCCTCTGAGAGAGAGAGAGAGAGAGAGAGAGAAAAGGATAGAAAGAACATCCTCAATCTAGAAGTCACAGTTTCCGTGAGCCACTTAACCAGAGTAACCTCAAATGCTTTAATATTAATCAAAGTTGTTTTGGGGTTGTTTTTTTGTGTGGTAAAACGATGCATTCTTACTCAGTATGTTGCAGCAGGTGGCCTCGGACAGTGGGACTGTCCTGTAGTCGCAATTTCTCTCCTGACACACACACTGGCAACCCTGAACCTCACAGTTCCACTCCGTACACACATATGCAGGTCTGTCTCTTTTGGGAAGCTCTCCAGTGATGTAGTGTATTTCTTCATCTTAGTGAAAAAGATGTAGTGTTATTAAAGAATTCTGTTTACTGAACATTAGTAAAACGAACGCACCGGCATCTTCGAAGGTTTAACGTGCGGCTGTGTGTATCCGAGTGAACTAGACGTCATCGGAAACGTGTCGAAGTTGTCCATATTCAGCAGCTGGGATCAATGGGGATAGCAATGCTAACGCCCCCTATCTTTCAAAGATAAAAACGTCATCGTATTCCGGGCGTTCGTACTGTATCACGATCATCTGCTGTTAATGAATGACTTCAAGACGATTCTTTTGGAAGTACATGGAACATGGAAGTACAAACAGAAAGACCGAGGGACAGGGGACATGAGAGACTTAGAAGCGCACGTTAACCGAACGAGACAAACCAAAGAAAGGCTAAACTGAGAACAGTTTGATGAACACGTTGGAGAACCAACCTATGACAAAACCAAGGGCGGAGACAGTGGCAGGAAGTGAAGACAAACACATGTCCTGGCTTAACACTACAAATCGCAAATGCTCAGTTTTACAACATCAAGCCCTCGATCTTATCTATCACGCACTCAAGGCCTGCCCCTCAACGATGTCACCAAAGTGAGGTCTCGGATGAGGAGCGTCATGCTTCCGGCGCTATTTGGGACAGGGCCAATTTCTTTGAGTGGTTCTCTCTGTGTGTGTGTGTGTGTGTGTGTGTGTCACCTATTTGATCTTGTCGGCATTGCTCGAAGGTGTCGTAGTGGAAGAATGAATGACAGGACTGTTCCGAATAACAGTCACAAGTTCCCACACGAATGTTGCAACCTGTATGAATTGGACACAGGATAGTTGTGAAATTTTCACTGAGGTAGTCTGGTACTTCTGAGAAAAAGAGCGAGAGAGAGAAAGTGAGAGAGAGAGAGAGAGAGAGAGAGAGGAATCCATTTGAATAATCTGTACACGTACAGCATCCATTTTTAGTAAATAATGATTTTAATGCATTACATTTCCGTCCGTTTCTGATGAGCAGGATACCTCAATGCAAATGAAACGTGACTAGTGAAAGGTACAACCGGTTCCGACCCACCGGTCTCCGCCTAAATCCCTTCTCAGATTAGAAATCACTTAAACCAAAACAAGGAAAAGTGGTCAGGTTTTCTGTGAGGCGAGGTTTGCTTAACATTTACGGAAGGATTCTCCAGTGTCAGTGCTTTGAAGGAGTCGGAAGTACAGTAAAGCTGTAACTTTAGGTTTTCCAGACGTCATCTGGACTGAGGAGTTTCTTGTTTTCTGACTTAGGACGTTCTTTTGTAAATATTCAATTGTATTATTGTTTGTTCTGTTGTTTATTTTCTTCATGCCTATGCCTACAGGTACAGTTCCATCTTTGGCCACTAGAGGGGAAAGCCTGTTTGCCTTTGCAGAACAACTGCGGCTGTCTCCTTCCATCTCGTGTCTTAACCCAGGGGTTCCCAAACTTTTCCAGAGCAAGGCCCCCCCAAATGGCATTAACATTTGACCCCCCACTTTTTACAAGATGTCTTTAAAACACATCTGAATATATCCCCCTTATTTTTATTTTTTATTAATAACTAATAATCTTACATCTTTACATGACATTACATTACACTAGGAATTGATTGTGTGTGTGTGTGTGTGTGTGTGTGTCTGAGAGTGAGAAAGAAAAAATCATGTATTGATTTATTTTTCACACCAAACTGTTGAGGCCCCCCGGGCGCCCCCTGGTGGCGCCCACTTTGAAAACCACGATTTTCACAAGTATTCTGTTAACCTTTATTCTTGTTGGTTGTTTAAATCTTGTCTTTGCATTTCTCACTTTTCTGTAAATTGCTAGTACCTTTGCACACGCCTATCTGTGGTGCCCGGGCAGAATCGAGTCCCACTACGAGGGTGCAAATGAGTCCTCGATCGCAGTAACCCCATCTCCAGCTCGGACCACCGCACACCTGCCCCTTCTGCCTGGCGCAGTGGGTACAGCACCCACACGGATCCGTCACTACACCGCTGCGACAGTCACCTCGCCGTCGCGGCGGACACTGGAACTCGGAGCAGTTACAAGCTGGTACCCCTGTGGAACATGAGAAAAATCCTTTATTACAGCCACTTGTTTAAAATCTCAAGTCGTCCTGTCGGTCTTGAACTACGTTGTAATATATTTAATGATGACAACGTTCTGAGGTGTAATCAGAAATTCAATTCAATTTTATTCACGTAGCGCTTTTAACAGTGGACGTTGTCTCAAAGGAGCTTTACAGAAACGTATAAACACAGGATGGAGATTTTAAGCGTGTGAATTTATCTCTATTGAGCGAGCCGGTGGTGACGGCGGTGAAGAAAAACTCCCTGAGATGATACGAGGAAGAAACCTTGAGAGGAACCGGACTAAGAAGGGAACCCGTCGTCGTCTGGGTAACGACGGATCGTGTGAGAGTAAAAGAAAGTTCATGATGGTGTTTATATGACGTCTGTGTGTTGTACTCGTCCACTGTTCACTAAAGGAGACCTGAGTGTAAAACTGCACGTGGTGATCGCAGTCCCAAGGACATCGCTGCAACCGTAGTCCCAGCAACCACAGCGAGAACGTCCATGTGGAATCGATGTCCAGAACCATTTCCAGTGTACTTTAAGCGGTACCGTCCTCAGCAATCTCCTTTCGTGATTCTGGTCAAAAAGTTCCATATCTACACCATCATCAGTCCACACCATTTGTTCATAAAAGTTCAACAGGAGCTTGAACAAAACAAGAACATCTCAAAAACGTAGTCGGGTCGTGTTTAAAGGCTCCGGTCATTTTGTGCCGGAGCCATGAAGAAGTCTTCACATCTTTTCCTTAAAACAAAAAAAAGATGATGTGTTTTTGTAGATGCGTAGAGATAAATTTCTACTTACTGGTGCACAGTCCTTCTACAGAGATGTTCTCTTCCTCGGGTTCATCAGACAGACAGAGGAAGTCAGGGTTGCACCTGCCCTCGACGAAGCCTCCGCATTTTTCTCCTTCACGCAGCAGCAGGAACCCAGAGCCTGGCATCAGGAGGTACATAAACAGCAGCTTCCAAGCCGAGCTCCACAAAGTGCTGGAAACCATCGCGCTAGCAGAACCCTGAAACTGAGCTCACAGAGCGATTTACACTGAGGCTGAGACGAACAGAGCTAAAAAACAAACCAAAACAAGACTAATAGACCTGAATTTCCTTCAAGCTCTCTGACCAAACCACATTACACCATTTAAATATGCCCCTCCTCTCTCTCTCTCTCTCTCCCATCTCTCTTGTTTATCCGAACAGAAAGCAGATGGGTCTAGGTGTGATGTGACGTGATGTTCTCAGCTAACCTCAAGCATTGTGTGTTTTTCTAAACTCTTCTTTTCAGCAGGGGACGGTCTTATCGATACGGTGACGCTTTCTTATGAGGAGACGTTTATATAACGTTTATGGAAGGAGTCTACAGTGTCAGTGGTCTGTGAAATCATCAAGTTTTCTACCAGGGGTTTAGCGAGACAAAAAAGAGGCTCTTGAGAGAATGAGTGTTTACAGCTGCCATAACCATAACTCTCTTTCTGTCTGCATCTTTCTCTCCATCTGTCTATGTTTCTCTCACTCTCTCTGTCTGTCTCTCTCTGTATCTCTCTCACTTTCTGTCTGTCTCCGTCTCTGTTTCACTCTCACTCTCTCTCTCTCTCACTTGTCTAAATATAAAACAGATGGGTCAAGTTGCTGTTGTTTTTCTGAACCTGATACCAAACCTTTGAGTCAAAATGAGCTCGGTTAAAAGAAAGTTGTCAGTTGTCCATGCTCAAGTGTGGATGAACTGGACATTTTTTTTATTACAAGAACTGACTGATTCCATGCCCAGACGCTGTTCGCAAGACATCCTTTGAGACAACGGACGGCAAACTCAGTACTAAAACACTATAACTGATAGCACGTGAAGCCTTTATTGAGCGTCCTTTTTGTTATTGTTGTTCAAATTATGACTAGTATGCCTGTTATTTTTTGACATTTTTAAACAACCTATTTTTTTGGAAGTGTTTAGCTTGAAAAGAGTGCTCGTCGTATCGTTCTTTAAAATAAATACCACTTGGTTTGACAGGATGTTTGGCTTAAGTGTGGCTTAAGTAGTGTCCAAGGCCTGTACATAGCAGCAGTACTGGTACCTTTGCACGCACCCGTTTGTGGAGGTCTGACCGAATCAACTCCCATAACAAGGGTGCAAATCAAATCCGAATCGCAGTTACCGTATCTCCAACTCACACCTGCCCCTTCTGTTTGGCGCAGTGGGAACAACACGCACAGGGATCTAATGTTAACTTTGCTCCCCCCTCGGACCTCGTGGAAGTAAGTCAAGTGTTATATTTGTTTATTTGACACAAATGACACTTCTATATTTGCCTCTAATGAGGTTTTTCTTCTTCTCCAGGTTTCCCCCCACGAGTGCTTTTATTAACTGTTTGAATAGGACTTATAGGAATAGATCCTGATGTTCAGGTTGGATCCAGGGGTGCTAACATCTCAGAAGAAGATGAGAGGACAGACATAGCTGGCATTTTGTTTGAGGCTGGCGTGTCTGCATGACGTCTCAGAACTTTCTCTCTCTTTCCGTCTCTCTGAGAATTGTACCGGATCCAGCGCTCCTTTTAACGACGTACTCGGGACAGAATCAGTGACTCATGGATCGGGAGCAGGCACAGAAATGGGGTACAGGGTCAGAGAAGGACCAGGAATGAGGAACAAGAAAAAATTAAGGTTTATTTTGGGAGAAAAAAAAAAAAAAAAAAAAATTTGAAGCAAAAAAATTTTTTTTTTTTTTTTATTTTTATATATTTTATTTTTTGTTTTATACATTGGAGTAAACGAGTTGACTTTACAAAGAAAAAAAAAAAAAAAAAAAAAAATCTCTTATAAAACAAATTTCTTTTCCTTTTTTTTATAAAAAAAAAAAAAATTAAAAAATTTGTAAGGCATGAATACAAAGCTTAGAGCACGCCTGAATATTTAATGACGTTGATAGGTTTAGCCAGAGATAAGCTGTAAATCGTTAATGCAGAGTGTGTGTGTGTGTGTGTGTGTGTGTGTGTGGAGTGTGTATCCTAATCAATGTCCTTCTTTCACACACTCATAGCGGTCGCAGCAGGTCCCCGGGTGGCCGTTTCCCTTCACAACGAGTTGGGGAAGTCCGCGGTTAGGGCAGTATGTGGGTTTTGGAGTGCAGGTCTGGAAGTCACAGGTGCACATAGCAGGAACAACAGGGCAGCACTGACCGGGTTCGGTGTGGGGCTCACTAATGAAGGAGTCTGCCGGACAAGGCAAAGTGGGAGTCTCATGACACGACGTATTAAGGCACCCAGAGTCCTCTGAGAGAGAGAGAGAGAGAATTTCTAATTAACAAGTCACACTGCGAGTGAGCTGTTTAAGACTAACCTGAAAGTATTAATCAAACTTCATGCAGGAAAAGATGCGTTCTTACTCAGTACATCGCAGCAGGCGGCCTCGAGAAGTGGAGCTGTCCTGTAGTCACACTTTCTATACTGACACACACACTCGCAGGCTCGAACCTCACAGCTCCACTCCTTACACGTATATACAGGTACCTCTGGTTCGGGAGGCGTTTCCACATCGCTGGCATAACCGTCATACATTATGAAAGCTTAGAGGGGAGGGGAAAGGTTTTATTCAGTACGTTTACACGGACGACGATGATAATCCGAGATGAACCTGATTAAAACGATACTCTGATTAAGAAACGAGCATGTAAACAGAGATTATTGATGACCTTAATCAGATTAAAGTCATACTCGGAGTAAACAGAAATGGAATGAAGACGTGTGGAGTATTCCTGTTTTAGTCGCGTTACAGACACGTACACACCTTAATCACACTATTAACGTCATGGGAGACAGGACACGTACACGCACGGCAGCGCTCGACCGTTTGACGGCGAACAAGAGAGCACGGCTACGTCCCAAACCGCGTACTTACCTGCTGTACAGTAGGAGAAATACACGTATCTCGGCTACTATACAGACGGTAAGTACGCGGTTTGGGACGCAGCCCACGGCTTGAAGCAGTCGTCTATTCGCACGTACAGCACGACAAATAATCAACCGCACTTGACGCTTTCGTAAAATTAAAAATAAAAACACCCGAAACTGTATACGGTCCCATAACGAAGACGCGGCGACGTGATGACGTGTGACGTTAATCCATCTGTGTTCTAGAACACGTAAAACAGGAACATGAAAGGAATGTTCTAAAAACGACTCATGTAAACACCCTAATCAGAATATTGTCTTATTCAGAATAAGGTCAACGATTAGATAAGTGCTGTCCGTGTAAACGTCGTCAGTGAGAATTCTGAGATAACGAGCTACTTTAAAGGTTTAGCGTGTATAACGTATGGGTGAGTGAACATTCGTGTGTGCGGGTTAACAAAAAAAAAAAAAGTGTTAATATTCAGGTGGTTTCGTTTATTCGTCCAAAAACGATTCTGATCAATACAACAGAACTTTTCACATGTTGAATTGTTGTCAGATGCGAAGTATTTCGCTTGAAGTATTTAATCGTTTTAGTTGCGATATTTGTTTTTTTATAATATTTTTCTACCTCTGTGCGGTCGAGCGACAAAGCGGGGGAGGGGAAACATTGACGCTTTCGTGTTTTTCTTTTGGTTATGACCTTTAGTTGAATGCAGTATTCTCTCCCACCGCTACGCTAATGAAACACGTCATATTATCCAAGTCAAAAGACGCCTATATTCCGAGGTCTTCGACTCCAAGATGAACTCTTCACCGTGGCCACAATTTAACTGGGAATACAGCCGTTACGTGAACACGTGTGTGTGTTTGAATTGCTGTGGCTGGTTGTGTGTGTGTGTGTGTGTGTGTGTCACCCATTAGTTCTTTATAGCAGGCTTCGTAGGAGTTGTAACTGAACGATGCGTCGCAGGACTGGTCGGAATAACAGTCACAATTCCCAACATGCACGTTGCAACCGGATCGAACAGGACATAGTGGAACGGGGAAGGATTTTTTTAGATGCTTTGGTATCGCTGAGAGAGAGAGAGAGAGAGAGAGAGAGCAATGATGATAGAACAGAAATATACAATGAATAATTAATGTAACAACGAAGCATGAATTTGTTCGCTTTATTCTTACGGGTCATTTGATTTTCTCTTTATAACGAGGTATAAGGAGTTAAATACGGGATATGTAGCAGCAGTTGTACCTTTGCACACGCCGGTCTGTGGAGGTCTGGCCGAGTCGAGTCCCACGAAAAGAGCGCAAACCTGATCTATATCACAGTTACCGTATCTCCAGCTTGGCCCGCCACACACCTGCCCCTTCTTCTTGGGGCAGTGGGTACAACATCCACACGGATCGATCACTACACGGCTGTGACAGTGGCCATGGCGTTGCCTCGGTGGACACTGGAACTCGGAGCAGTTACAACCCGGAGCCCCTAGGAAATGCGGCATAAAGCGGGAGAAATGATTTACCACCGCTACGTGTTTAAAAAAACGTCACGTCGTCCTGTTGGCGTGGAACGACATGTTGACACGATGAAATAGATACACGGACAGGCCTTAAACACTGACGATACAGGGTCAGGAGGAGTGTATTCGTGGATGCGTAGTGATAAACGTCGTACTCACTGGTGCACGCTCCTACTGCGAAGAAGTCGTCGGGCGTGGGATTGTCAGGCACACAGAGGAGACCGGATTCGCACCCGCTCTGGACGTTTTCTCCACATTTTTCTCCTTCACGCAGCACCACATACCCAGAACCCGGCACCGCGAGGCATAGAAACGCCAGCGTCGCGACCGAGGTCCACAAAACGCTCGAGACCATAGTGCTGCCACAACACGAGCACTAAAACGGAGCTTACAGAGCAAGTCTCACTGGGTTTGTCTAAAACCGACTAACCGACCTGACTACAAGAAGGAAACTGTGTGTTTGTGTGTGTTTCTGCAGCTCACTGGTCATAACACACTCCACCTTCTAGATACTGTGTGTGTTGGTTTTTGTGATTTATGAGGACATTTCATATGAATACACGCCACACTACGGGGACATTTTGGATTATGAGGACAGGGCCAGTGTCCTCATAATTCGGGCAATGTAGCAGTGCTTGTATATGTTGTGGGAACTGAAATCCAAAATTTCTATAGATGTCCCCATAATTGACAATCACCTGACTTTGTGTTAAGTGTGTGTATGACACAGTGCCCCTGTAGTTGGGTCCGTGTCACTGCACCTGCTCATGAATATTCGTGTGTGTGTGTGGTATCGCGGGTTTTGATTGGCTGACCACCAGATGTCCTCATAATTTCGGAAATGTCCTTATAATGTTTGATTTTGTCAAACCACTGTGTTAAGGCCTGTTCACACCAAGGCTGATGACTATAACGATAAAGATCTACTTGTAAAAATCATTCTAAGTATTAAAGAACAGCAGAGTCCACACCACAACCATAACCACAATGGCACAGAGAAATGATATTGTTGGAATCACTTTCAGAACAATTTTTTCTGCCAATTAGAATCAACCAATCAGAATAGTTTGAGCATTTAAAGCAGCAGACAACATAACTGTAGTGCACTCTTAGAATAAACTGAACAATATTGTGTGTTTGTGTGGACACTAATATAGTTATTGTTATAGTAATCTTTACACTTATCGTTCTTGGTGTGAACGGGATTTTGACACAGAATCCTCAGTTATCCAGAAAATCGCTGGTGCCACAAGTTTACCATAATTTTTCAATTGAGTAACAAGTCTCATGTTTGTTTTAAGACTATAGATTTACAAATACAGCATTAAATAATGCATATATTTAAATCCTCTTGCATATTTCAATTTATATAAAGCCCATCCCAGCCTTGTTATTTTGTCGTTATATCCTTGTTTTGTTATTTAAAAAAAAATTAACTAATAGTTAAAAAACATAAAAACGGCAGTTTGTATGCACACAGAGGAGCTTTGAATCTCTAAAATATTGATGAATTAGATCAAATACTAAATTGTGTAGGATATCGGAATCACATAACAGACGTGTGAAAGATTCCCAGAAAAGTGTTTCCACCTAACAAGTGTGCCAATGCATCAGTAAATATCACAACACCCATCAATGCTTAATTTGCAAATCTGCAGGTCCCAGAACACTAAGAGGATAGTGATGTGAGTATATATACAGTATCTCACAAAAGTTAGTACACCCCTCATATTTGTGTAAATATTTGATTATATCTTGTCATGTGACAACACTGAAGAAATTACACTACAATGTAAAGTAGTGAGTGTACAGCTTGTGTCACAGTGTAAATTTGCTGTCCCCTCAAAATAACTCAACACACAGCCATTAATCTCTAAACCGCTGGCAACAAAAGTGAGTACACCCCTAAGTGAAAATATCCAAATTGGGCCCATTTTCCCATTTTCCCTCCCCAGTGTCATGTGACTTTTTAGTGTTACAAGGTCTCAGGTGTGAATGGGGGGAAGCGCTGTGTTACATTTGGTCTCACGCTGCTCTCACACTCCCTCATACTGGTCACTGGAAGTTCAGCATGGCACCTAATGGCAACTCTCTGAGGATCTGAAAAAAGAATTGTTGTTCTACAAGATGGCCTAGGCTATAAGAAGACTGTAGACCCTGACACTGAGCTGCAGCACGGTGGCCAAGACCATACAGCGGTTTAACAGGACTGGTTCCACTCAGAACAGACCTCGCCATGGTCGACCAAAGAAGTTGAGTGCATGCGCTCAGCATCATATCCAGAGGTTGTTTTTGGGAAGTAGATGTATGAGTGCTGCCAGCATTGCTGCAGGAATGCTCCTATAATATATATATATAAAGCTTAAAAAAGCCTGTGTAACAAATCAGTTAACTATCAACAAAAGTAGGCGCAGGACAGAAGCAAGTCAGGTATGGCAGTTTAATCAAACAATTCAAAGTACAAAGGATCAGTCAGAAAACAGTCCAAGACAGGCTAGGGTCAAACGATCAGGCAAATAGGCTAAATGAGACAGAGCATAGAATTGAGGTCAACAGGGTAAACAATGTCAATAATAAGAAAAGCAAACACAAGATAAGGTTAGGAAATATGACAGAGACTAAACAACTTAGTGTAATACTTCACAAAGCCATAGCGTTCGATAAGTCTCTTATACAGCGTGGTGTGAGTGCTGTGAATTGGATGCAGGAGTGCATGATTAGAATGAGGGTGAGTGTTCTGGGAATTGTGGTCCATGGCAGCCATGTTTGCAGGCCACAATGCAGTGTGGGAAATGTAGTCACTGGTTTGCTGTGATATGATAGAAGCCCAAGGGTGCCAAAATACACTCTTTTCCCTGGCAGTCCTGGCCTCCGCCTCTGGGTAAAATGTTCACACAGCCCCTCAGGTTCCCATGCAGGCATTGCCCAACAAGAAGCAAGTTTCTCAAGAAGCGGGAGCAGACATGAGGCTGGGTCTGGTTCGCCAGGGTCATTAGGCGAGATCCAGGCTTGGAAAGTTGTCGTCAGTTTTAGATGTGAGCTTAACATGGTGGGCTGTCTCGTCTGCTTTTCTTGAGTGTGGAGCGACGTCCTCCGTGGAGCATGGAGGTGGAGTGACGTCCTCAGCGGAGAAGGAAGGCAGAGCGATGTTCTCAGTGGCATGGGAAAATGGAGCGATGTCCATATAGAACCTTGGCGTAGTGGCATCCATGGCAGAGTAGGGAAGCAAAGCGGAGCTCTTGGCTGAAATAGGAGGTGGAGAAACATCCTCAGATGAACAGGGTGGCTGAGTGACATCCTCAGCTGTATAGGAATGCTGAGCGGTGTCCTCAGTCACGCAGAGATTCTAACCATCATTGTCTATCAACTTTGCAGGCTGAACTTGGTTTGCCGTGTCGTCAGTCTCAGGCATGAGCAGAACTTGGTTATGCGTGTCTGCATACTCGGGCATGAGCAGAACTCAGTTGGCCATGTCAGCAGACTCGGGTGTGAGGATAACCTGGTTGGTTGTAACATCGGTTTAAGGCATGAGGAGAACCTGGTTGGTCATATCAACAGACACTGGTGTGAGCCTAACTTGGTTGTTCGCGATGTCAGTTTCAGACTGGAACATGGCATGGAAGGTCACATCATTGATCTCAAACTGGAACTTGTTGTGGGAGGTCGTCTCTTCGACCTCGGACAGGTAGATGGCTTGAGAGGTCATCTCTTCGACCTCAGACAGGAACTTGAGCTCTGGAGATGAGACAACCTCATGGTTCTTTTGCCAGAGCTCTGCAGGTGAGAACATGTTGTGGCTCTCAGGTTGGAGCTCTGGAGATGAGGTCACCACATTGACCCCCAGCTGGATCTCTGCGCGTGAGACCACCTTGTGGATCTCATATTGGAGCTCTGCGAATGAGGTTGCCATGTTGTAGCACCAGCTAGAGGTCAACAGTGTAGGCAGTAGTGCAGTATGGGAAATGTAATCACTTGTGATATGACATTAACTAGTCATTTAGTTATGTACATAAATAAGCTGATTGTATTATTATATATTAGACACTAGCTGTGATTATGCCAATGCCCAAGAAACCCAGCCCATGCTGTCTAAATGCTTACAGACCTTTGTTATCATGAAAATCTTTTAATATATGGTATGTAACCATCTTTCCAGTGCTGTCGACTTGCATGCAGAGCATAGAGGTCTGTTGATGATGTAGTTTCATTGGTTCTACACTGTGTTCTTCAATACCTAGAGGCATCCAGCACCTAAGGGGTCTGTTTGTTGATTACAGTTCTGCTTTGAACACTGTTCTCCCATTCAGGCTGTGTGGCATATTATTTCATATAGAAGTTAAAAGTAGCCCTGTCAATGCATACTTGTCTTTTTGTTGGGAAGGATGCAGGTAGTCAAACGTAAAAACAAACACTGTAATCCCTTGACCATTAGCACTTGGGCATCATGCCTGTACTTACTGTACATAAATGACTGCTATTCCCACTCGCAGTCTGTAAGGATGTTTCCATTTTCTGACAACTCCACAATAATGGCGTTGATTTCTAACAAAAATAGAATAGCTAAAGGGAGTGAGATCTCATTTTTGGTGAACTGGTATGAGGCAAACAACCTGGAATTTAAAGTTTCCCAAACCAAGGAAACATTAGTAGACTTTTACAGGAGCTGTGGGGACCACCTACACTTGGTTATCAACAACACTGAAACGTGATAGACAGAAATCCCCACATTCAGATGGGGGAAAACACCAGTACTAAAGGACCCTTCTCATCCAGCTACTAACCTTTTAATGCCCTTCCTTTTCACAAAATTTTAAGAAGCATTGAAACTAGAACATCGACACTCTACAACAACACATATCCTGGAGCTGTCGGTCTCTTTCACTCTCAAAACTTAGCAATACAGGCCACTCAGTAGGGTTAAATAATTGTCTAATGACTGAAATGTTTTTAAAGTATTTGAATAAATTTATCAATGGATCGTTCTAATTTCAACCACTTGTATTTGCTATTATTTTCCTTACAGCTTCTGGTGTTCTATCTGTGGTCTTCATTTGTGTTTGATTTTATTCTACATATTTGCTTTCATTATTATTTTATGGGTTGGATCTGTTTCATATTTTTTAATGTATTGTTCTGAGTGGTTCTGTTGGTTTAATTGGTTTAGTTGGTTTAAACACAAATTTTCGTTGAACTACCAATAAATGCAAATCTAATACAGGTATATACACGTGAGTAAACAAACACCGGCCTTCTTAAAGCGGAGAGAAAAAGAAGAGGAACCTTGTTGAGACTTGTGTTTTCGTGTCCACCTAAGTTTGTCATTCGCCATAACACTTCTTCAGTTATGTACGACTCGCCCGACAGGGGAATATCCAGTTTGTCGGTTTACATAGCAGGCGCAAATGCACATATCTGATTCATATCAGATTTATTTCCAAATATGAATGAGGCCTGAAACGGTTCTGAGAATATCAGAATCCATGTGTTTTTTCTGTTTACACACTCATGGGTCATATCTGTGTGACATAGGAGGAAAACACCGAAATTGGGTCACTTGAGCCATGTAATGTAAATGCAGCCTTAAACTCAGGTGGACCTGGTACCGAGTCCAAATGATGTCATTCCACTTCCCCTTTTAATGTTTAAAACCACAGTGTACTCAGCTGATCATGTTTTATATTGTTGTAAAGCTTTGAGTCTCTACTTTTCATAGAAGTGCTTTCACATTAATCAGAACACAAAACTACATTTTAGGCTTATAAGCCTCAAATCCACCTAAAATGATGGATATGTGTAGAGATCTGATCCTAGAAAGCATCTATCTTTGAGTCTTTTTCCACTACAGAATAGTAAATAGTTGTTTTTTCATCATGAATCATCTATTTTACCTTTCTGTGCAAAGAAATTTTTAAAATAAAAAATTACATGGGCTTAAAAAAAAATTGAAGAGGATAAATAAAATAAAAAGAAAAAACACCACGCCCCTTTTGATGACGTCTCTTCGCCTCGACTCCGCCTACTTCCTGCTGAGCTGACCATACGTAAGAACATCAAGGTTTAAAGAGATTAAAGGTAAGATTAATGATAAAACTCAAAGCACGTGGCTACTCTTCAGGTCTAGAAGTTGATTTAGCCTAGTTTAATTTTATATTACATTGGTTATAAAGTTTTTAAAATATTTTGCAGTTAATTTGACGACTTAAGTAATTAGCACTAGAAGTGAATCACGCGGAGTTCGGTGCAGGTGCGCAACAATTATGTCACGTGTCCTCACGGTGTGGGATTAACAAGGACTTTTTACCATTATATAACAGTCAAGAGAAAGATCATTCGTAACTAAACAGCCTGTACTGTGCTTATTTTGGTTGGAAAATTGATTCTAAATAAATGATTAAATAAAGTTCTTGGCAGATTGATATCACATTTATTTTGTGGAAGATTTGGGCAGTGTAAATGTTCTTATTAATTGGTCTGAGCTCTTTTTTAGGCTGCTGTTAGTCATTAGTAATGTTGCTGTAGGTGTCTGTAGCTGTAGGTTTCACCTAATATAAATATATGGTCTGTACATGTTGGCCTTCTTATAATGATTCTATTTAGTGACAGTTATAATGAGAGAGAGAGAGAGAGAGAGAGAGAGAGAGAGAGAGAAAAGCAGCATGTTTCAATTCTGTTCAAATACTAAACACAAATTTAAGATCCAAAATATTTTTCCTGTTTCACTGGTACTGCTTACTCGCATGTAAATAGTACAAAATAATCACTATTGTTAATATTTCACCATCTATAAAAAATAAATAAAATCGTTGTTGATTAAATCAGTAATGTGTAAAAATCCTATGTTGCAAAGTGACTAAAAACATCATGGGGCCTTTGCAGAAGATGGCAGCAACAAGGACTCGGAGGACCAAACTATCACCGAAGGATGAAGCTGCATATTTTTCATCTATGATTAAAGATAAGGATGGATTTGACATCAAATACATCAATTCCGTTAAAGGTGAGTAAAACAGACCTACTCTTAAGTATTGTTTTAACTTTACAATGGTTTGTGTATTGTACGTCCCCATAATTACTGTCAGTGTCTTGTGGGGGATGGGCAGAAGTTCAATGCTTCTCTTACTACATTCAGCTACATCCCATTGTGGGAAACGGGATGAAGTTCGGTGTTTCTCTTACTCCTGACTGATCTGTTCTTTGTCAGGTCGAGGAGTGTTCAGTTGTCGCCACTTTCAAAAGGGAGATTTTCTTGTTGAATATCGAGGAGACGTCATAACTAAACAAGAATATGAACGAAGGCTCAGAGTATACCATCGTGCGCTCGAGGGTTTCTTGTTTGAATTTCGTTTTAATGGAAAACAGTTATGGTATGTATATTGCTGTTCTTAATTTACAATGTCTTGCAAAATTATAAAGTTGTAGGTCAGCAAAGATACAAATTCTGTTTTTTTTTTGACTCCATGCGTGTAAAACTAGAAGTAATGATGAACTAGGATGAGAAGTCCATACAGAAACATGATTATTTAATTATTCCATGAATCTTGCATTTACTTATTGTGTAATTCAGCCAGTAGTTAAACACCTTGTTGTTAGCATTGTGTTCTTGCTGTTTCAGGGTTGATGCTGCCAGAGAAGATGGTTCTTTAGGGAGACTTGTCAACGATGATCATATGAACCCCAACAGCAAAATGAAAACGATCACAGTGGACAGAAAACCCCATCTGTGCTTATTTGCAATAAAGGACATCAGTCCTGGGGGAAGAGATTAGCTATAACTATGGGGATTCGGACTGGCGCATGGAGAAGCAGATTTACAGATGGAACTTCATTTTCACAAGTGATTTGGCTTTGCATAATTTTCTGAGCAAAATTAAGTTTCAACATGTGGAGTGGTTTTGAATAATGTTCCAATTATACTTAGACTTTTCAATAATTACAATTTTATTCCACCCCAAATGTTGCAAATGGAAATGTGATATGAACTTAAAGATATTCAGGCTACTCTGAATGTTTGCTCTTTGTTGTTGAAGTGATGATCTGTTGAAAGTGTTGAAAGAATCTGTTGAAACTGAAACAGAGTTGGAAAAGAGTACATATTTTGCCTCAAAAGTTTTAACCTACTTGCGAGTCATTTGAAAACAGTTTACTGTTAAAACAGTTTGTCAATCATGTGGAGAACTTAAGGTATTGGTACTGTGTTTGAATCCATACAGATGACTTCAGAGACGCAACAGCAGTCAGATGCTTTGGTCAGCTGTATAGCAGAGGATGGGACATAGAAGGTAATGTTCTGTGTAATGTGTGTCTGGTGCTAATGCTAGTTCAGAGTTTGTCCAAGTTGCAGACTTTCAAATACTGTGCTGTGTACGTTTGTCTACTTTTCTAATTTCAATGCAGTGCTAGCACTACAACAAATCTCTCTTCAATTCTGAATTAGCATGCATTTGTACGTCCCCGTAATTACTGTTGGTGTCATATTGTGTGGTATGGGGGATGGGTAGAAGTTAAATGCTTCTCTTACTACATTCAGCTTGGACTTGGCTTGTGTGTTGTACGTCCTCGTAATTACTGTTGGTGTCATACTGTATGGTGGGGGATGGGTAGAAGTTCGTGTTTCTCTTACTGCATTCAGCTTGGACTTGGATTGTGTGTTGTACGTCCCCATAATTACTGTTGGTAGTCACACAGTCACCAGTATTATCTGTTATTCTCACATTACATAGTCACATTTGGAACTCAAAGCATTACCATATATTCTGTCTTGGTTTACAAAAGCAATGTTCAGTAAGCAAACCTTTATTTTTCTTCCCCACTCCATGAGATCTCAACCTCTGATGCTCAGCTGACACTTCATGACGATGTTCAACAGGTAATTTAATTTCCATTGGAAAATTTTTGTAAAGGCATAAGTGTTTTCTTATGTTTTTTAATTGGCAAAGATGTATTGATTGGTCTTCAAAATCAGACTTCTAGAATAGATGGATAGTGATGATAAATGTTTTAATTACATTTGCTCACATTTCTTAGACAGTGGTGCAGATGATCCCTTGCCAATCTATGTTTACAAATGTGTTTGCTTTTTTGTATTCATTTTTATGAAAATAATAAAATGCTGTCTTAGTCCAGTTAAACAAGAACTAGCAATACGTTGTTCATCATTAGATGCTTTCTTCATTTTTCACAGGTGACTTCAGAGACGGGAGAGCAGTCAAATGCTTTGGTCAGCTGTGCAGCAGAGGATGGAAAAGAGAAGGTAAATAATTGTTTGCACAGTGTATGTGTGTCTATAACCTGGAAAGGTATTGACCCTGCACCTCTAGAGCCACAGTTCTGCAGAGTTTAGATCCTACCTTAAACACTGCTGCTACATTTTTCAGTGATCAGATCTTGTGAAATTATTCCAGATAGAACAAAATATCATAAAAACAAATAGTCACTGCTTAGTATTATTTATGTATTTGTTGTTATAAAAACTGTATTGGATATTATGACCGGCCAGTAATTTGTTGCTTTGTAATGTTCATGTTCACGTTAGTTAGACATGCACACATGCTAAGCCCATATTTACCGGAGACCGGCGAGTGCCGGGTAAACACCCCATTTGTATACTTTTCTAATTTCAATGCAATCTTCTACTTTTCGTGTCAGGGTTCCACTTCATAGTGGAACAATCTTGGTGGATTAGCCACTCAGTATCGCAGTATGATACTGAATGTTGTCCAGGGTGCACCGGGGAGGCTCCTTCCGTGTGCACACACACCCATTCATACACTACTGACACTTTAGACACGCCAATCCGCCTACCGTGCATGTGTTTGGACTGGGTGAGGAAACCGGAGTACCCAGAGGAAACCCCCACAGCACGGGGAGAACATGCGAACTCCACACACACACACACACACACAGGGACACGGTGGGAATTGAACCCCTGACTCTGGAGGTGTGAGGCGAATGTGCGACCCGATTTCAATGCAGTGCTAGCACTACAACAAATCTCTCTTCAATTCTGAATTAGCATGCATTTGTATGTCCCCGTAATTACTGTTGGTGTCATATTGTATGTGGGGGGGATGGGTAGAAGTTAAATGCTTCTCTTACTACATTCAGCTTGGACTTGGCTTGTGTGTGTACGTCCTCGTAATTACTGTTGGTGTCATACTGTATGGTGGGGGATGGGTAGAAGTTCGTGTTTCTCTCGTCAACTTGGACTATGGTTTGTGTAAAACTAGTTGTGCAAAATTAGATATTTTTGGTCAAACTTTTTTTCTTTGATCCCTTAAGATTTCATCTGAGACTGATCCTCAGCTGAGACTGAATGACAACGCTCAACAGGTAATTTAATTTCCATTAGATTTTGGTAAGATTATGCAGGATCTACAATAATCAGTCACTGCTTAGTATTATTTATGTATTTGTTATATAAATTGTGTTGAATATTATGACTGGCCAGTCATTTGTTGCTTTGTAATGTCTTGTTCACGTTAGCTAGACATGCGCACATGCTAAGCAGTTAGCCCATATTTACCGGAGACCGCCAGTTAAACACCCCATTTGTCTACTTTTCTAATTTCAATGCGATTCTAGCACTTCAACAAATCTTACTTTAATTCTGAATTAAAATATGGTTGTACGGCCTTGTAATTACTGCTGGTGTCATACTGCGTTGTGGGGGAGGGGCAGAAGTTCAGTGCTTATCTTACTACATTACCATTGTTTGTGTGTTGTACATCCTCGTAATTATTACTATTGGTGTTATACTGTGTATTGTGGGGACTGATAGAACTCAATGTAAGAACAGTTTTCATATTTGTACCCTGATTATTTTTCATGCCTTACAGTGAAATACATTAATGAAGCATACATTTTGTTATAATGGAACTATTAAAATGATTTATTTTAACCCCATCTCTCTATTTAATCTCTTAACATCTATTTCAAGTTTTTCACTTGATCGGATAATCAGATTTTTCTTTGTTTGTCTTTTTTGTTTAAAAGAATTGTAAACATGACGTAATCTCCTCAGTAGTATCAAGCTTGGATAAATGTGACAGCTGTAGTGGACCCTTTTCTGCTTATAAGTGGCTTGGTGTGAGATGTAAGGGAAGGAAAATATTTGTTTTTTAAATGTTTTATCCTAAAACCCTAAATTATTGTGTAACTGACGAAGCCTACATTCTTTTTCCATTCAAAATGTATCTTTCATTGGCTTGGCGAAAAAGTTGACATACTCTTCTGAGTTAAACGTATCCTTTGTATTCTTCTGAGATCATCTTCTGTCCATCCATCTCTCTGTCCATATCTTTATTCTTACTTTCTTTCTTTTTTGTTTCCTTTCTCCATCTTTCTTTTCTTCTTTCTTTCTTTTTCTTTCTTTCTATGATCAAACTCTCTCCATCTGTCTACCTATATCACTCTACTCATATTTCTCATTCTCTAGTGTATTTGTTGGAAACACTCCTACTTCACCTGTTTAGCAGTTATTCATTCTTATCTACCTTCTTCTCTCTCTCTCCCCCCATATACCTCTCTTTAGTTCCCCTTTTTTTATCTTGTCACACTTTCATTCAAACTGATCTATTATTCTTTCATCTATCACTTTTGAAAGCATTTTCCTTTCTTTTTTCTATCTGTCTGGACCATTTTTTTCAGCTTGACCTCTAAATCACACTCCTCGTCTATTTCTCTATTTATTCATTAAAATGAAATATTGTAATCTTTCTTTTACAGATGGTAATTATTTTTGTCCTTTATTTTCTGTCTATCCATCATACTATCCATCTATCACTATTACTGTAATATTGTATCACTTTCTTTCCAAATATCTCTCCTTTATTTTTTACTCTTTTCAATTATTCTCACATTCTATCCATTCATCACTTCCTTTTATAACTTTCTTCTTGCCATTCTTTGTCTGCAACAACTTTACATTTTTAAAATACTTAGTTAGTCGCATGAACCAACCTTATGTTCATTATATCCTCTGTCTAGTTTGCTCCTGCTTCTGGCATAAAACCTGCTACAATAAAAAAGTGAAGAGCAATCCTGACCCCTTAACATCGGTAAACATATTTTATTGAATTCATTTTTCACCCCAAGGTCATCAAAGCTATATCTGGCTGTCTTTCTTCAACCAAAGAGAAACTAAGGTTTTGGCAGAAAACATTCCAGGATTTTTATCTGGTACAATTAATAATATAGTAACATCTAATGCAAGTAAATGAGGATCAATGTAGACCATTTTTACACTCCCAAATCCATATTTAGGCAGCTTCAAAGTAATCCACACAACTCCAGCCCAAAATAAGGATCTTCTCTGGCAATAATAACTCATTTTCAGAAAAGGTTATATACAAACATACAGACTTTAACTATAAATGATCACCTTGGGCCAGCTCTATGATGCACGTTCAGAAGACGATTTAGTTTACAACTTCTCATATGACATATGTACATTGGGAAGGTCACATGATGCATCCAGGATGCACACCTGAATGGAATGGACCTTTTTAACAATAACCTGACACAAATACTAAAATATAGTGATGAACGTTAAACTTTTGGACAGCGTTCTTTCTCCATACTTGTAAACTGTAGGCCTGTTCTTCCAGTATACCTGTTGGGTGTGACCTTCTCATTCACGTGCATTAAATGGAGAAAAATCCTGGAACATTTTCCTCCAAAACTTCATTTTCTTTTCAGCCAAAGAAAGTCATATACTTATTGGATGGTCTGCGGTTGAGTAAATAAGGAATTTTTTACATTTGGGTGAACTTTTCCTTTGAAATGCATTTTGTTAAAAATTTTTTACGTTATTTATTATTTTTTCCCCTGTTTCAGAATTCTGAAGAACAATTTTCCAGTGAGGACATGCACATCAGGACTATGTACCTGATTCTTCTTCAGACAGTTCAGAAGGGAGCATGGTATCTTCAGAACAACTGTCAAACTTTCAAAATATTAAAGTGTCTAAAGAATCTACTACAGAAATTCAAACTGGCAGACAATGCCAAGAAAACCTCATTAACCAAGATTCACTGCCAAAAGATCCAGTCTGCACAGTTGAGGATAGCACAGGAATTGGGGAAGATCGATGTATGCTGTCATCAAATATAACCTCATCAGTAATCAAGAAGAATTACTGCTACATTTGTGGAAAACCACAGTCAAAATTTACACGTCACTTAAAAATCCATGAGAAAACAAATGTGGATGTTGCTCGAGTTTTTGCACTGCCAAATCACTCAAAAGAACGTAAAAAATGCTGGACAAACTGCGGAACAAAGGGAACTTTGAGCACAATAAAGATGTTTTAGCAACTGGGAGCGGATTGTTAAAACTCAGACGCAGACCAAAGAAAAAATATGGTTCAAAGGACTATGTGCATTGTATGTATTGCAATGCAATGTTTCTCCGGAAAGATCTGTGGCGACACGTTCGAAATTGTCTTTCAAAACCAGTGGAAGATCGAGCAGAGCCAGGAAGAACTAGGGTCTTGTCTTTGGCAACAATGTCTAATACAGCTCTGTGTCAACAGATATCACCGGGTGTTTGGAAGCTATTAACTGTGATGAAAGACGATGACATCTCTGCTGCTTTGCGGAGTGACTTCTGCATTCTTCAGCTGGCCCAATCATTTTTCAATAAACATGGACAGGATCCCACCAAATATGACTATATTCGACAGAAGCTCCGGGAACTTGGAAGACTTCTGCTGATTCTGCGAAAGGAATTTTCAGTACAAACTCTTGAGGATGCTGTAAGACCTGTTAATTTTAAGGTGGTTATCCAAGCTGTCAAGAAGGTGTCTGGGTTTGATGAAGAAAATAACACCTACCAAACTCAAGCCTTGCTCTTAAGTTGGGCCACTCCTTGAAAAAGATATGTGACATTATACATTGCAGACGTTCTAATGGCAGAAGACAGTGAGGGATAAAGTCAACCCAGACTTCAAAAGGCTATATAATGCAAAATGGTCTGAACTTGTTTCTCATACAGCTTTGACCACCTTGAATGAGGGGCACTTTAACAAGCCATCAACCCTCCCTTTCACAGAGGATGTTTAACGTCTTCACCAGCATCTTGAAAAGATTGCTGGTTTAGCATCTGAGAACTTGAAAAGCTTCCATCAGCACAAGTCTATGGGGAACTTTGCAGAGCAACCTCGCTAAAATAATACTGTTCAACCGAAACGTGGAGGAGAGGTTGCAAAGATGAAATTAAAAGGCTTCCTAGAAAGGGACACAGCTGCCCTACATAATGATGTTGCTGTTGGACTCACAAAGTTTGAACAAAAACTTTGTGCACATTTCAGTCGGGTGGAAATTAGGGGTGAAAGGAAGGCGAAAGGTTGCAGTGTTGCTATCGCCAGACATGGTTGATGCCTTAACCTGCCTCATAAGCAGAAAAGAAGAGTGTGGAGTCCCAGAAGAAAACACATTCCTGTTTGCAAGACCCAATTGTTTGACTCCTTATACGAGGACAAGACTGTCTAAGGATTTATGCAAATAAGTGTGGTGCACAAAACCCTGAACTCCTCAAGTCAACACAATTACGCAAACATGTTGCAACTATGTCACAGGTCCTAAACCTAAAAAACCATGAGTTGGACCAAGTTGCTGACTTTTTGGGCCACGATATTCGTGTCCACAGAGAATATTACAGGCTTCCAGAGGCTCCAACCCAGCTGGCCAAAATATCCAAACTACTACTTGCCATGGAGAAAGGTTCACTTACAAATCTTCAGGGCAAAACACTAGAAGAGATTGAAATTGAAGGTATTGCTATTAATGTTGTTACAAATTATATTTTATAGTTTAGTGTTAAGGTTATCAATTATTCCTAGCCTAAATATAATCCCTTGCATACAGACCTTAAATCTTGAACAATTTAATATTCATCAAATTTTCACATAATTATTGTTGTTTTTTTTTTACTCTAACATTTGCAATGTTAAGCTTTCTCGATGGTCAAAATGTTTCTTTTGTTAGATACCCTAGACTTGACTGATTCTGAGCAAAGTGAAGACACTGATGAGGAGACATATCCACAGACACCAACGGAAATGGGTAAAAGCACATAAATATACAATCAAATCATTAAAGTCAACACAAGTGTACCAAATGATGTACAAAAGAATGATACAATAGTTCAGATATATACACACCTGTTACTGAAACAAAATGGTCATTGTTAAACAAAGTAATATGGCCAATATATGCCAAGTAAATTTAAAGTATCTTGACTGTTAATAGGCTGAGGTTGATCTGCTTATTGTGCTTGTCATAGACCTACCACAAAAATTAGCTGACTTATACTGTACCTTGACAACAAATTTCACAAAGTAAAGCATCAACCAAATCACTACACAACAAAATAAGACCTTTCAGTTTGAACTGTTTTTGTTGGAGGATGTTGAGGATATCTTGTTAGATTTACAGTTACACCTTAAAGGTGTAGAACAGTTTGTGATTGTGTATGAACATGTGACACCAGAACCTTTATACTGAGCTATACTATTCTTAGCACAGGAATGAACAGAGCTAGGTGACCTGTTAGGAACCTCTAGGCACCTCAGACGGTATGAGCATCTACCTCGGTCTACCAGCATGTCCATTCAGGTTTGATTCATTTCATGTATGAGTGTATGTGGGAGAAGAGTTGGATGAGCTCTGGCCTTCTGCCTGTGTGCCACCGTGTTTGATTTTTAAAGTGAGTGTTATCGTGTGATGAGCCTGCCACTATAGATCTTTGCTGAAGGTAACAATGGCCTCCATTCAGTGGCACACACCTTATTGCATACAAAAACCTGATGCACACTTCATTCCCACTGAGGGGAGAAAGGACAGCCTAATAATTTACCAAGACAACAATTGTGGTCATTAGAATAAAAACCCTTTCAGTTCCATCACTGTTTTTCAATTTAATAATGCATAAATGTTGGTCAGGGCCAGACAGAAGCTCTGTGTAAAGGTTGTGTTGCAGAAATTTAGTATTTTTTTCACATTAGATTTTGACATTACATATTGTTGTATGACTTATTAGGGCTTAGGATAAGTCAATAATGCTTTTGATCTGAGTATTTTCCACTGAGACAGGTCAAAATGAATTGTTCTGAAGGCTTTGATTTAAATATGCATTTGACCATTTATTCTGAGCAATACTATTCACACCGCAGGAATGAAGCGAGCTAGGCGACCTGTTGAGGAACCTCCAGGCACCTCAGATGGTATGAGCGTCTACCTTAGTCCGCAAGCATGTCTATTGAGGTTTGATTCATTTCATATACTGACATCTCAAAAAATTTTAATATCTTGGAAAAGTACAAATCAAGGTCTCAGAGTCTGGAGGAAGAGTGGAGAGGAACAGAATTAAAGCTGCTTGAAGTCCAGTGTGACGTTTCCAGAGTCAGTGATGATTTGAGGTACCATATCATCTGCTGGTGTCAGTCCACTGTGTGTTCTCAACTCAAGAGTCGATGCAGCGTCTACCAGGAGATTTTAGAGCACTTCATACTTCCATCTGCTCACGAGCTTTATGGAGATGCTGATTTCCTTTTCCAGCAGGACTTGGCACCTTCCCACAGTGCCAAAACTTTTAGTAACTGGTTTTACAGTAACGTGGTGTTACTGTGCTCGATTGTCCAGCCAACTCGCCTGACCTGGACCCCATAGAGAATCTATGAGAGACACCAGACCCGACAATACAGACGAGCTGAAGGCCGCTATCAAAGCAACCTGGGCTTCCAGAACATCCACAGACTGATTGCCTCCATACCACGCCTCACTGATTCAGTAATTCCTGCAAAAGGATTAAATCCCCGACGAGTTGCGAATGCAGAAATTTCGACCTTGTGAAAAGTATTATAAATTCTTTATTCTAATATTTTGAGATACTGGATTTTTGATTTCCATGAGCTATAAGCTGGAATCATTGAGATTAAAATAAAAAAGGCATGAAATATTTCTCTTTATGTGTAATGAATCTACAACATATCGAAGTTCCACTTTTTGAATTAAATTACAGAAAAAAAGACTTTTCCAGGATATTTTAATTTTGAGATGCCCATGTAGACCAAGCACTACTACAGCTGGTTATAGTATTGTATTTTTCTGTTCACAGATGTTGACTCTGCCTTAGAAGGCTCATCTCAAGGTAAGACAAGAATGAAAAGTTTTTAACTACTAATCCATGTTAAGGAGATATTAATGTTAATCAACAAATTTTGAAACACAAATGAGTGCCTTACATAATCTTGGCATGAGATTTTTATGATCTACCTTTCTAGTTCATTTGACTTGTATTTAGTCATCATGATGCTCTGTTTAGAATGCAGTTTAGATTTATTTATTTTTTGGTCATACTGATTTATACTATTCTGTAAATGAGAAGTTGAAATTAAGATGAAATACTAGACTTGTTCAAGTTTTTACTGTTTGTTTCTGTTTTTTTTTTTTTTTTTTTTAAATTAGGAGTGAACACAAACACTGGTAGGACGGACAAAGAGAGCAGCAGGAGGGAAGAGTGTGAACAACCTGGTAAAAGCACACAAAGAACACTGATTCTTTATCTACACAATTCCCTAATACAAAGTTGAAAATGAAAATGAGTATTTAGAACTGTCTAGAGGAGGCCAAGACATTGTATAAAGGAACCTTCTCTTTATCAGGAACCAGGCAACCATAAAGTCAGATTTTTAATTTCATTGCATTATTTACAACTTGATATTATGGAGTTGAATATAACGTCAGGATGGGCAAGCAATTAAAACCATTATCTTACAAGGATGGTAATGACACCTAACAGAGTAAATAAATGGCCTCCTAACTCAAACAAACAGGTAGAAACATGTTTACTAATCTATTGAGTAATGGAATGGGCTGCTGTTTCTGTTAACCAGTACAACAAGGCTAGACTAACACAAGGGTTGGGGAAGAGTGTGGCTTGGACCAATCATGGTGTTTTCCCCAGGTTCAGGAATCTGTTCTCCTCTTTTGTAGTGATTCTTGAAAATTCTGCTGAAAGGGATGATGCAAGAAGAAAACAGAAACGGATATGGTCTCGGACAGAAATCGCTGGAGTACTGAGACATTTCCAGGACCACATCGCGAGGGTAAACTGGCTAGTAAAATTGAATGCCAACAGTGCAAGACTGCTGACCATCCTGTTTTAGCTAGTCGCTCTCTGCAGAATATAAGAGACTTTGTTAGGAATCGGGGCTTAACACAAAAAAAAAAAACAGTTGAAAAATACTGAGTGAGTGGTTGTTTATATTTATGGGGAAAGTTTACAAAATGTTAAGCTTTGAGTTTTAAGCTTTAAACAGTTGAATGCATTCAGCAATGTTCATTAATTGCTGAATTAATTGCAAGGTTTTTTTTTAACACAGAAATAATGTTAGTGTATTTTCTGATCCATAACATTATCGCAGTGATGTTACAATAAGCACTAATTAAACTTTGCTCCTTGTTCACTGACTGTGCATACTGTTATATGTCCTCATGTCTGTTAAAAGATCATATGGTCATGTGGATAAACGGTCATATCACACAAAAAGCAGGTCCTTGAATGCACACTGTAAAAGGTATGGTTGAATATTTACATCACTATACAAAAATATCATACATATTTTAAATTGTTGGTCTGTTGGAGTATGTCCACACAGGTGAGAGATGTCTATGGAATGCATAGTGCTGGTGTATGATGTGCTGAGTCTAATAATTTGTTCTCATTAATTATGTATGTCCTTTTAATGCACAGTGCCTTCACTTTTGTGTTCGTGTGTAGCCGTGTTCCTCTTATTCATGTTTGACCCTTTAATACACCTTAATGACGTGTGTGTGTGTGTGTTTAGCCGTGTTCCTCTTATTCATGTTTGACCCTTTAATACACCTTAATGACGTGTGTGTGTGTATAACCACTGTCCTTATAAATCACAGTCCTTATTATTCATGTTTGACCCTTTAATACACCTTAATGACGTGTGTGTGTGTGTGTGTGTGTGTGTATAACCACTGTCCTTATAAATCACAGTCCTTATAATAGTTTTGTCGTAGGCGTGGCTTGTCATCTAATTATCAGTTGTCCTCATAATTATGTATATTGTCAGATTGTTAGATTATAAGTTGTGTTGTGTGTAAACAAACTTTGAAGTGAGATCTGTGTTGTATGGCACAAAATAGATTTTTTGATATACACCACATCTCTGTAGAGCAAGTGGAAAGGGGTGCCCCCCTAATGTAGGAAAAAAACTGGTTTGGGCCAAAGTGTCCTTGTAGGTCACAAAACCCGTTTTATGTGTTGTGTGTGTCTGTGTGTGTGTGTGTGTGTGTGTGTGTGTGTGTGTGTGTGTGTGTGTGTGTCTCTCTCTCTTACTTTACCTCACTCTCTCATTCATCCAAATCGGAAAGTCTGTTTAAACGATTTTCATCTGTAAATCATCTTCATATCGATGTTTTTAAAGGCCTTTTTTTTTTTTATAAACATTTCCGAGAACTGGCTTCACTGTTTATATAACCGACGCGAAACGTTAATCAGATTTTCAGAGTTTACTGTGAGGAGTTTGTGCTAGGAGATATTTAAGATACTGCGCCTTCGAGAACACAATCAAGAAATATACATAGACTTAAAATAAATAAATAAACAAACAAACAAATAAATAAAGACCTCTGTAAGCAGATATACTTTTTATTATTATTATTAGTGTGCATGATTTCACGTCCAGGAATTTACGACAGAAACATTATATTCGATTGATTTTTCTTTTTTTTCTTTTTCTTTTTTACACAATTATATAAAATTCATTTTCATTCATTATACTGAAATAAACGACATTTGTATAAACACGTCAATAGTGATCAGAAGGGTTTTTTTTATCTCGTAGTGACTCAGGAATAAACGCAACAGGTAGAGTACACTAAATAAACCCGGTTAAACGGAGACGATACACACAGACAGTAAATCATCGCTGCACAGGTAGTCAGTCTGAGATTTAGAGATCTGATCTGAGAGATCTGATCTGAAAAAAAAAAAAGCGCTGAATCAGGACTACGAGGTGAATTACCGAGCCGAAGCCGAGAATGAGATTTCGTTACGCCATATTAATGACTGTTACACCCCCCCCACTCTCCCCCTCGCCCCTCCCCCCGTGCGTTTAACCGAAAAATCAATTCGTTCGAGTCTTATCTAAATATCTGAATAATGAAATTACACAGAAGGCGCATCCTTGATTCACAAACCTACAAGTCAAATACAAAAACCAACCCCCAAAAAAAACCCACGAACCCCCACCAAATCTCATATATATTATATTATCTGGATGTTGATGTACGGCGCTGGAGTCATTTGATCAGTGAAGGTCAATAAAAAATTTCAGAAAAAGACGGGTTGCGTTATTTAATAAACGATCGAGTAGTATAAAGTAGTATATACTGTTTATTATTTTACATTTGATATGTGTGAAATGTATGTGGTCAGCCGATATAAAAAAAAACAAACAAAAAAAAACATACAGTACTAATAAAATAGTGTGTAACCTTTTTCCAACCAAAAGTTCAAATAATCAATCGATCAAAGTGTTAAGAAAAGTTTTAACCCAGCGAAAGGCTTAATAACGACTTCAACCACGACGAGAGCGACTTAACCTTCAACCGGCATTTAAACACATTAAGCATAGGATTATGTTGCGATTAACATATGGGATATTTGAATTAAAGTATAATGGAATCGTGTAATTGTAGAAGATATATATATATATATAGGACGAGCGGATGTACCTCGCGCTTGTGGGAAATGACCGAGCGCACACTTCTCACTCGCAGCTTGTATCGGTCTTCCTAGCTCGCCAATTTGTTATCGCCTATTTCTTAGCTTGTATCCGATGAAACCCGACGAAAGAAAGAAACCTGTTCCGGCTTTCACGAGGCCTGCTTTCATGTACATGTGATAAAATGTTAAAAAGATATCGAGTGTTACAGTAGATTCCTGCATTACTGGCTAGATTAGTTGGGGTCCAACCCCCCCCCTGAATAGTACCGCAACGACCTGCGCGTATTTAACCTGGCTGATTCATCACAGCGCTGTTGTTTTATTTAGGACGGCTCTCCCATGTCCTCCTGGAGTTTCTTGACGACGTCCCGAACGGTATCAGAAGGCCACGGAAGCAGAGGCAGCCTCGGAGGACCCATCGGCAGGCCGGAACTCAAACTCATCATCTGCTTGTTCATGGCCAGGTCGAAGCCTAGAGAAGGAGCCGAACACAAATATACACTTTCACATCCGGTCATGAGATGTACAACTGACATTATTTTTAAAAAAAAATAAATAAATAAATGGCTTTGTAATCTAGGACCTCACCCAGACTCGTCGCGAACGTGATGGTGTCCTGCAACTTAAACTGAAAAAAACAAAAACAAAAACAGATAAACACAGGTAAGAAGGAAAATACTTGGGAGTGTACAGTTATGGGAAAACGGCGTGGTGTGATGTTTTACTTCGACCACCCAGACGTCGATTATTATGATCCACTAGCAGGCCCGGAAGTGTGTTATTCTTTATATACCGCAGAAATCTCCTTAAGAAGACCAGGACAGCTTAATCTGCACAAGATGCGTAAGCTCGACGTAGAGGTTTGGAAATAAACGGTCGTGTGTCACGCGTCATAGTATAGTTTGCTGTATAAATCAGCGTTGGTGAACAGGGACGTGCAGAAGGGGGCGCTCTGGGGCCTCGTTTCATTTCGTAATGTTCAAAACGTCCTTTTTAAAGCTTCTTCGGATTCATAGTGTCATTCGCATATTCATTATTGTGACCACACACACAACTCTCTGCATGTCCCTGTTGCGGAATGCTGGATTCTGATTGGTCAGAAGATATATTAATGTGCCCGGTCTAATACGGTGCCGTTTCTATAGTAACGGCTCGCTCACAGGGACAGGAGCGCACACCACCAGATTCAAAATCGCTTCACATGGTGACGTGTTCTGTAAAGAGATGTTCATTTAGCGTTTATGGAAGGAGTCTCCAGTGTCAGCACTTCGTAACGGTCATGGACGAGATGAAGCTTTGAGATTTATTAACTCAGAGGAAAAAAAGAAAGAAAGAAAGAAAGAAAGAAAGAAAGAAAGAAAGAAAGAAAGAGAGGATGGTGTTCAGGCTGGAAAATATGGACCGAGACACACCTGGAGGGTTTGAGCGAGAGGAAGGTCTCCTTTTTCGTACGCACTCAGCATCCTGTTCATGAAGTTGCCCGTGTAATTGTACGTACTGCCGAGGAAAGCGACAGGGAATGGGAGAAGGAAATAAATAAATACGTAAATACAGCGCAGTAGTGAAAAACTGTACATGTAATGATGATGATGATATCATATAAAAAAACAATCTCACAATTAATTCAGCTTTATCTAGAAGTCTCAGAGAAATATGACCTCGTTAAGCAGTTACTTATTTGATAGACGCCACAGCGACGTGTCCATTTCACAGCGAATAAGAGTGTTTACTTCTACACTACCGCGACGCTGCTTGGGATTTCTGAGAGGAGTTCTAGACAGAAATACATCGTGAAGGAATTACTGTGATTACGCTGCGACCGCTTTCACTTTTCCAGTGAACGCACCGGCATAGATCTCAGCCGATCGAATTCGGACAGTTCGGAAAAATACCCGAAGGAGCGAGAAACGTCCCGTTTTGATCCTGAACCCACGCCGGGTCAAGTCTTTTTAAGATTTTGAAGCAGAAATTCGATAATAGATTCAGACCTTCCCACGGCGCCGTTGACTCCCAGCGGCAAGGCTCCCAGCAGTTGCTAGCGAATCAAATCAAGAACACAGGACTCTAGTTAAAAGAAACCCACAACTACTTGCATTTGTGAAAGGTGTTCTCATGAAGCTGCGCAGAGAAAGAAAAAGAAATAAACCTCGTCCACGCCGTAGAGGACGGACCAACCGCGAAGACGGCAGTAACTGACGCACTGTCCCAGATCTCTTAAATCCACGCCGCTGAACTTCACCCCTCTGAACGAGGGGATCTGCTTCTCGATGCCCTCCAGAACCTCCCTCACGTTCACTACGGAGAGAGAGAGAGAGAGAGAGAGGGGGAAAAACGATGAGAGGTGAAGAAGTGAAAGGAGGAGACGGTGAAATAAAGGGGAAGCAAAATAAGATAGAAGACACAGTAAGAGAAAGGAATGGAACGGAGAAGAGAAGATGGAGAGTATGAGGATGAAAGAGGAGAAAGGATAAAATAAGAGACAAAGGGGTTAAGATAAACGGAAAAACAAGAAGGAATAAAAGCAGTAAGGAGTGTAAAAGAGAGAAGAAAGAATGAAGGAAACGAGAACAAAAGGAAAAAGGAGAGGGGGGGTAAAGAACAGGAGGAAAAACTGAAAAGGAAGGAGAAAAGAACAAAAGAGAAGAAAACAAATCGGGGAAGAGACAAAGAAGAAGAACGGGTAAGAAAAAGAAACGAAAAATACGTCAATAGGTATAAAAACGAACGAAAGAACTGAAAAAAAGAAGACAGACAAACAGAGCAGAATTGAATAATTAAAAGAAGGATAAAAAAATAAAGATAAGAAAGATGAGGGCGTAGAACAGAAGAGAGGGAAAACGTGAAGAAACGAGAACGCGAACAAGAAAAGGGGAAAGGGAGGAGAGGAGAAGAAGAAGAATAGATAAGAAAAAGTAAAGAAAAAAAACAAACGTAAGGAATAGGATCAGAAGACAGAAGAGAAGAAAAATTTGAGAGAAAAAGAAGAGAAGGGAGAAGGAAGGAAAAAGGGAAAGAATACGAGACAAAAGGATGAGTGAAAGGGGAAGAGGAAATGAAAGGAGAGGAACGTATAAGATGAAGGGGGGAAAAACGGAAAGAAAGGGAATGGAAAGAGAACGGAGAAGAAAGGAAGAACGTGTAAGATGAAGGAGAGGATTTGAATGGAAAGTACGGAAAAGGGAGTGTGTGTGTGTGTGTGAGAGAGAGACGTACACTTCACTCCCGTCATGCTGGGTAAGTGATAATAGTAGAGAGGAAGCTGTGGAGCTGCTGAACCCACTTCCTTCAGAAACATCCGTAACGCCTCTGAGGAAAAACAGCAGTTTTATTAGAAAGTCCGCAAATTAAACAATTCAGCTGACCAATCAAAATCCGGGTCTTAACCCGCCAGCTCTCCCCCACCACGTGACCACTTCCAACCAGGGAAGCGGAGGTCAACAGGCTACGTCACCGGGCGGCGTGACGCACTCGGAGGAAAGTGCTATCCGCCCTCTTCCGCATACATGAGCTCACAGACACCCAGGAGTGACCCGTTGACCCAGTATGCCCCTCCCACCCAGACAGCACGGCCAAGTTTGCTCCCGTCGGTCGTCAAACCCGTCTTTAACTACAGTTAACGTCACGATTTATTAAACGTTCCGAGTCAAAACGAAAACCACCCAATGCTACGATTGGCTAACGTCATCGACCGATCGCCAGTGGGCGGGCCCGATGGTGCGATGATGTAATAGTAGGTTTCGAAAAAAGGTACACAAAAGTATTTCCCCGTGCGACGTCACAAACCCCGCCACGTCCGAACGAGGGCGGTTTTTTTTTTTGGACCCGGTTTAAAAGAATGCCCTTTTGGGGGACGTTTTAATGGAACAACTTCCTCTTACACGTCGAAAGATCACGGAAACGTCGCTCTCTCCCGCCATGACCGCTTTAACGATTTCTTCGTTAAATTCTTCCAGCTGCGTGTGCGCCGATGTGCCACCGATACACATGTTGTAACGGTCCTTCAGACCGCTTGACTCAGTGAGGAACCTCGGTCCGTGCGGTGAGGAACCTTGCTCCAAGGGCCTTGGAAATTTTTTTCTTACATTTTATTTTCTTTAAATACCCGAAAGAAAAACATGGGAGATAAGGGGATATCCGATGGCTGAAAACGGGTTTTAGAGGGTGGGAAATTCCAGAGCGTGAAAAGTTGGTTCGAATGCTCTATCAAATCGGGAAAACTAGGATTTAAGGGAAATGAAAAGAACTCACTGAGTGGATCTCGTGTTGGCTTTTTGAACAATAAACTGGATTTTTGAACAAAACAAACAAAAAAAAAATCGCCAAACCTGCGTTACTGGGTTTGAAGAAACACGGAGAGATGACTGCGATGGCGTCGGCTCCGGCCGACGCGGCGTGACGTGCCTGCACAAGACACAGGAAACCACAACATCATTCCTTATTGCAAAACGTTCGCCACAAGCACAAGGACGGCGTTTCTGCACGTAGGTTACAATTATGATATTTCCACATAGAAAGAGAACCGGAACCGACGGCGTGTGTGTGCGTGCGTGCATGTGTGTGTGTGTGAGAGTCATATTTCTAGATATAGGAAGAAAACATAAAAACACTCCTTGCTGACCAGTTCTTGAGATTCTTTTACGCTCAGGCAGCCGACATGAACGATGACCCGGTCCAGTCTAAAATAAACAAACAGACAAACAAATGAATGAATAAATAAATACACCCCCGCAAGCACGTTTGTCGTTTTTGTTGTAATATCAACATCGTCGGCCAACATACTTCCCTTTGGCCTGACGGCACCATTCCTCCGCCAGCTGCTTCCGCTCCTGCACGGTCAGAGAGCAGCCTTCACCCGTCGTCCCGTTCACTTAGACCAAACACACGCGTCGGACAGATTAGAGAAGAGCAGACGCGTTATCTTTTGGGTCTCTGCACGCAGGACCGAGACTCACCGAAGACACTGCGCACGCTCTGCTTCTTCAGCAGGAAGTCGACGTACGGACCGATCGCCGCCAGGTTCACCTCACTGGACGGGGGGAAGAAGAAGAGAAAGCATGTCGTGTCACGTCACGTCACGTCAGTCCTTAATTAGAAAAACGGCTAAACCGTACCCTTGTGGAGTGAACGGCGTGAACGTAGCTGCGATCAGGCCAGTGAGCTTCTCCGTCTCTGGACACATCTCTGCACCTGACCACACACACACACACACACACACACACACACACACACACACACAACACTGGTTAAATCATGTGATACACGTCTAGAAATGTGGATAACGTGAAACTAGAATAAAACCATTTAAAGTACATAATTGGACCTTTTTTTTAAGTTAAAGCTCTAAACCTACACAACATGCACTTAAATTCGGTGTAAAAGATCCGAACTAAAAGGTATAGTGTCCTTTATTCCATCATATTAATGTTCAAAAACATCGTGTAATAACACACAAAGTAAACAGCACTAACATAAAGATGTTAAAAAAAGGTGTAAAGTAAATAATAAGACTTAATAACAGCTTTTTTGTGTTGTTGTTAATGTTAAATAAATATCTGTACAGATACGAGGTGTTTACCTGTGACTCGACTCCGAACCGAAAACAGCACTGAAACCCATCTACCGGTTTTCTCCACCGCGGTGCAGCTGACCGTGTGGCATGAGACAGTCACGTGTCCCCTGAAGGATCATGGGAATCGTAGTTCTCAACAGGACACCTTTGACGTGACGTCAGAGCGCTCCCAAACGCGATTGCTGCATTAGTTTTGGTCAACGGACTTTTTAAAAAGGCATTTTTGCTTGCTTTGCATCTTGTGTTAGATATTAAATCGCCGATTTGCCCTCGTATGCACTGTTCTAACGGCATTTCGATAGATTGTGTGTTTTTGCCGACGACGGGTGTACTCAAAGCCGAAAAAACTACACATCCCATAAAAACCCGCAATGCTATTGTTAGTGTAAACTTCCCGTTAGCATTAGCGCTTTGATATTGTTTTAAACATTTTACGAGGACAAAAAAACAGATGTTTAATTCGTCGTTATATCGCTAATAAAGACGATAAAAAATATTTTTTAAACCCCACCAAGATAGTTAGGGATTGTACAGACAAAGTTCCCGGATGAGAACACCGTTTCTAATTTGTTTATACTACTTCCGCGTTGCGCTACCGGAAATGTAGTTGGAAACTTATTTTTTTTTGATAACGGAAACAATATGGCGTATTATTACAGCGAGCTTAAGTTTATAGGGTTAGATTTTATTGGTTGAAATATACATATAACTATATGTAAATTGTAAATATAAATATACATTTCTTATTAATACTAGTCATTTTTTTAATACATAAATGCAGATTCTTAAAATCCCCACCAAACTTGACAGTTTTCCTCAAATAAGTGTCTTTGTTTTATTGTTTCTTAAAGCTTATGTAAAGTAAACATGCACTGGCTTGACCTGTTTAACTTCCTGGGGACTTCCTTACTCACAAAGAGTTCTGTAAAAATGATCATTTCGCTTGCACTATAATAAATAAATAAATACCATAACTCAAAGCTGTTCCTTCTGGTGTCACTCAACTAATCATAAGCTCATTGGTTTACTCTCCTGTGGTGGTACGCTGAAACATCCTAGTCATTTCCGGTCACAAGTTTCTGGGTAAAAAGTGTAAAGACAGGGTTCTCAGCTCTGTCCTGTCCACAGAATCTTTTCCTGTTCAGGTCAGAAAGAGAAATCTTGTATTCGACTGTTCTGTGGATGAGGTGGAAAAATTAGAACATAATGCCTACCCCTCTTTTCTGATCTGACTCAAGGCTGAATGATCAGTGATCACTGACCTACCCATGTAAGGAGTTCTTAAGACACCGAGTCAAAATGTCTTAAGACATTTTGGTGTTCGCTAAATATTATAAACAAAAATGTAGGATCATCAAAAACGCTCCCAGATATCTGTCTCTCCAAAATGAGGCGATGATGTGAACGCCCTACTTTTAGTTGATTTATTGAAAGTTTACTTTGAACGCAAACCCCTTGGATGTCTTTTTTATTCTGTCATTTCATGCCTTTGCTGCTGCTCAGTTATTTGTGTTTGCCTGTGGCCTTGTAGGATAGGCAGTATAGAAGATGGCTGGATAGATGGATGACCCTTATATGTATATTATACACTATCAGAAACTTCCTTACATTTGTTTTGGTGCTGGACCCACACTGTTAAATTCTGGTCTGACATTCTTGAACTCATTTCTTGTTATACTGTTAGATTTCCATGTATCTCAGGACTCTCCAAATGTCAGATTATCTCTTTCAGACCTCCATCAGCCCTTTCAGCCTGTTCTACCATTACTTCTATTAACTTTTAGTTCTGTGCTATTATGAGCTAGAAAGTGTGGTTTACCGCAGAGTTCAGGCCTGGAGAGTCCGAATGAACATATGAATGTTCACAAAGACTTCCGGTTTATTAATTCAAAACAGAAGTATTTATACACATTGTACACACTGATAACAGCACTGCGTGGACTGTTTGTACTGGTGCAGGTGCCAGCCAGATAGACAAAACAAAACACACAGCACACTGCAAAAATAAGTCTTTTCAAGAGACATAAAATACATGTGCCAGCTTTAAGAACGATGGCAGGTGATCAGCTTATTTAAATGGGTCATTAAATGTATACATTCATCATAGGTCCCCGTATCCAAGGTGTCTTAATACAGTTCATAATATGAGAGTACATAAGAGAATTTCCTTTCATATACGAATCAAAATTTTTTGACTATAGAAATGATAATTTTCTTGTTTTACAGAATACCGTAAATATATAAAAAAAAAGAAAAAGAAAAAAAAAGAAACCGTACCTTTTTAAAATATTTGAATCTTATATTTATACCAGAGTGCCATATTCATAAGTGTAAATTCTCAAAGTGCACATCTCTCTTTTTGGTCTTCAAAGCCGAGCTTAAAACTTTTAGTTTGAATCTATTTATTGCGCAACCCCCCCACCCCACCCCACTCCACCCCACTTTTGCTGTGTACAAAGACTTGTAGATCCATTGGGACTGATATTAGTGTCTGTGAACGACCCTATATAGTTTTTAATGTACTTTTATATCCTTTATAAATCTTCTCCTCCGCTCTTCTGGCTCGTTGATATTGTGTCGTTATTATTAGTGTATATTGTATTATTATTATTATTACATTAATAAAGCACGTTAACGTGCTCTTAGTGGCATAATATATATATATATATATATATATATATATATATATATATATATATATATATATATATATATATATATATATATATATATATATATATATATATATATTTAGTATTTTTTAATAATATATATATTTTAAATCTCGTAATACTGTATATCAATTTAGTTCGAGATAAACAAAATCAAACCATTAAAAAAAACGAAAAAAAAATCTACTTCCGGCAACAGTGTGATGACGTAGTTCGAGGGCGCGTGTTACCCGGATGCGGATGTTGACTGATACATGAAAGAGCTCACCGCCACAAGCATCCGGTTATTAGCGGCTTGTCAGGGCGAGTGACGGCGTCCAGGTTTAATGTCTTCTCGCGGACCGAAACCAGTTGGAAGAAAGACGGACTTTATACTTCAGGAGCCGTATTTTTGATCGAAATGGACTCTTTAAATCATGGCTAATTTCGGCTAGCTAAAAAAGCCCCCCACGAATCTTATCTAAAAGCAACATCTGGATGAAAACAACCAGGACCGACCTGTCATCCTTTGGGGAGCGTTAACTGGCGCGACGAAAGGCTGTTAATGAGCGTTTCCCAGCTGTATATTTGTGTACTTTTTAAAAAAAATTATTATTATTTATAAATTTGTTTTTATGACGTTTAACTTCGAGAAGGACGTGTTTTTGGTGTTGTCTCAGCCAGACAGATTTTTTTTTAATACACCACAAACATATCAAAGGAATGAATAAGTCACTTGAGTGTATTCTTCTGAGGTTAGAATCCTTCAGTGCTGGATTGTAGTTGAACAAAACATTTTTTTTTTTTATTTAAAAAAAAAAAAAAAAAAAAGTCAGGTAAAGGTGTTGGTTTGTGTCCTGCTGAGCCGTGACCTGGTTTAAAGCAAACCTCCAGGTGTATCCATGTTCGGTTTCGTTGTAGTTTTGGTCACGGTGTAGTTTGTGAGGAATAATAACCATGCCGGTGTATCAGGTGTGTTATGCTGGGTCCGGGTGTCTCCGCAGGTGACGGACGGACGGACGGACGGAGGCAGGCACGTGTGCTGAATCCCACGGGGTTTAGGTTAAACAAGTCCGTGTTGACTTTTTCGATCATCTGATCCGATTGAGTTCGTTCGAGTAAATATTCCAAGGAAAAGTCGTACGTAGGAGGAACACTCGAGCGCTCACCGGTGAAGGTTTTGAGGAGTGAGTGGTGGTGT
>CM022776.1:17609610-17644610 GCA_012411365.1 Ameiurus melas
GAAACGCAACGTGACTACTGAACGCTGAACGAGAAGGCAGAGGTGGAGGTTATTTCGACTCGCTCCTACGCCGATTTTAAAAATTAAAGCAGTGTCGCAGCACCTGAAAATTTCAACACCTATAAACGAATTCCAGCAAAGATGAATTCCGGGTTACGATTTCTAGATGCGTTCGGCGTTTAAACAGAACGGAGTCGATTTATAAACCGGTTTTAACGCTGCGAAAAACATCACGCTGGGTTTAAACGTCCTTTCCCTCCATAAGCTATCAGCTGAGGTATTTATTTACGGCTTATTTATTTACGTGTTCAACGATTATACGTCGGCGTTTCCTTCGGCGTTTTCGACGCTGAGTTTTACTTGTATTACTTTATGGGTGTGTTTGTTTATTTTGCATTCTCATGTTTATAAATAGTCATAATTAACGAGTAAATTAATTCATTAATTAGGTTAATTGCATAGTAAAAATATATATAATTGATCACATGTACAGTATGAAGTAAGGAACTTGACTTGTGGCATTTAGTAGCGTATTTATAATTAAAAAAAAAAAAACTGGATCAAAGCGCGTTCAACAGTGCTGACGATGTTTACGTGTTGTGTTTACGATGTCCAGGCCCATGCTCGGAGAGCCCTGGACTTCCTGTGGGAAAAGAGACAGAGAAACAGCAACCTAGTGGGAACAACCATCAACATCCACTCGGGGGAGTGGGTGCGCAGAGGTAGGGGGAGGGGATCCTTGCTCGGGACTATACCGTTATTCAGAGAAACCCTGATAGTGTATTCTTGACGCGTTCCTGTATTCTGTGTCGTCGTAGACAGCGGCGTTGGAGCGGGGATCGACTCGTATTACGAGTACCTGCTGAAGGCTTACGTTCTGCTGGGGGACGGCCAGTTACTTCAGCGCTTTAACATAGTGAGCTGGACCTTCTGTTATACAGAAACGTACAGATCCCTGACCTTGTGTTTTTGTCACGTGGAATAAATGTGGCGCTTGACGTTTTCTCTGCCCACCTGTGTGTGTGTGTGTGTGTGTTTCAGCACTACGCGTCTATAATGAAGTACATCAGCCAGCCTCCTCTGCTGCTAGACGTACACATCCACAAACCCCTGCTGCCCGCACGCACCTGGATGGACTCCCTGCTCGCGTTCTTCCCCGGCCTGCAGGTCAGGCGCGTCTCCTTAATTTGAAAAGAATGCGTAGAAAACTATTTTTCGAGAAGGTTAGGGTATGTCATTGATGAACAGATAAGAGGATGGATTAATGGAGCGAGGAGTAGAATGATAGGACGCCACCGTTTTTCTTCTTCGGAGAGAACCCTTATAGATTCCCTGTAGAACTTTACACCAACGGGATTCCTTAAAACAAACGACTTTCTGGAATGCTAGAACCATTCAAAGAACCCTCGAAGGACCTTTTTTTTTTTTTTATTTTGTTTTGGTAGTACGTGGGTATGTTCTTTGCTGAGGAAAAAGTAATGGCTCCCTCCTGATTTCTGCATGGTTAGCGCGCTAAATGGTTTCAAATCCTCCTACAGAATGCGATATCAGACAAGGAGAACACCCGGAAACACGAAAGTACCGCAGCCAGATGTTTCTGGTGACTGCACATCAGTCATTCTTTGCAGGAATTGTTTTAGTTCAGCCGAACCGAAGGGCTTTCGAAGGGCGTAAGCTCCTCTCCTGTCCTGTCCTGTCCTTTTGAATCGCTCAAACCACTCAAGCCTGGGGGTGTGTCACGTGTAATTGAGCCCAATTATCAATTAGAGGGCTGTATTTGATATTTTTCGTCGTCTTTGTCTCGTGTTCAATACCGTTCGGAGATCTGAAACGCTTACGTGTGACAAATACGCAGAAATGTCTCGTCACTGCGAACGTGACTTGGTTGTTTTTTTTTTTGTCCCCCACCCCCGTGTCTAAGGTGCTAAAAGGCGACATCCGTCCGGCTATAGAAACCCACGAAATGCTGTATCAGGTCACCAAGAAACACAACTTCCTACCTGAGGTAGGTTCCTCTTTCTCTGCGGCAACGTCATGAGCATATCTTACCGTAACCCTTAAGTTATGCCGCTTAAGCTCTGTTCATTTCCTCCCTCCGGCAGGCCTTCACTACAGATTTCAGGGTTCACTGGGCGCAGCATCCGCTCAGACCCGAGTTTGCAGAGAGCACCTACTTCCTTTACAAGGTGTGTGTATGTGTATTTCAACCAAAAATAATTCTCTTTGCAAGGTTGCAGGGCGTTTTCTTCAGCTCCACCCTGAGTACACGCAACCCGAGTAACGTCCTACAATAGCGCTGATGTTATCTCCGACTGTTCGCGCTATCGGTGTCGTATTTGTGCTTCAGGGTGTTTGTACAGTGAGGTTTGTGATGTCGTTGTTTCAAGCTCCTGCTGAACAGGCTCTGGGTGCTCTTCACGTCACCGGGTACAGACAGGCTTTGGCGGAATGGAATCGCAGATCCGGACGTTCTAGGAAACGAAATCGTTATCATGTCGTTCAACCGTAGACGGCTTAATTGTTTTTATTACAAGTCTATAACTCTTCAGGTTGTAAACAAGACGATTATTATTGTTGTTATTATAAACACGTTTATATATAAGTCACGTTAATTAAGCGGATCTCTTAATAGACGAACATTAGCACACTAAACGGTTTTCTCAAACTTCAGCGCAATAATATTTTAATCATGATTTTTTTTCATAGTAAACACTTTCATATTTAAAAAAATGACATCACATTATAATTATTAAATGTTTACTTAATAATTTATGCATTTATTCATTGAATATGGTAAAGAAACTACCATTTTAATTATTACTAAAACAGTAATACTACTACTACAACTGCTAATAATAATAATATAATAATAATAATAATAATGCATAGTAATAAGTGAAAATTAATTGAATGATTAATCATTATTGTAAGTAAACCAATAACTAAAATGAAAGTAAATTAAACCTGAATGAAAAGCTTGATTTTAATCCACCCCCCAAAAAAATAAAGAACCTAGCCTTATTTATTTATTTATTTATTTATTTATTTTTTAAAATATATATATTATTTCCTGTTCTTATTCTTTCCCTCTCTTAGGAGTGGCTTTATTAGTCCGTGAAATATGAAACTATATTTCTAACAAAGTGCAAAGGTGGGATGGTGGAGGATTTATTAAAAAAAAAAAAAAGCTGGTGGATTTAATATTTTTTTATTTATTTATTTTTTAAAGGGCGACGGCTGTAAAAAATTAAAATAAATAAAAAAATTAAAAATAGCTAGCTGTAACTGAAGATAACGAGTCAATTTTAGTGTTTACAGAAATGGCAAACGGGATTTCAACCTCGTCATTTCTCTGCCGTTCATATAAACGTCCTCGTTTCTTATCGTTCCTGTCTTCCGTCCCTAAACGCTTCCTGACGTTCTGTCTCTTCCAGGCCACCAGGGACCCGTATTACCTTGAGGTGGGACGCACTGTTCTGGAAAACCTGAACCGCTTCGCGCGTGTCCCCTGTGGCTTCGCCGCCATGAAGGACGTGAGGACGGGAAGCCACGAAGGATTAAAAAAAAATATTAATTTTTATTTTATTTTTTGAGGGGGGGGGGAAGGGCAAACCCACTATTAATATTGAGGAGATAAAAAAAAAAAAAAAAATATATTAAATTTTTTTTTTTTAATTAAAAAAAAAAAGCACTCGTAAAATATAAAAGGAACCCACACATATATTATGACTGTGATATCTCGTGTTTGGTACGTCACGTGTCACAAAACCTATGACTTTTTATTTTAGTTTTCCAGGGAGGTAGACTAAACGGAGTCGATGTAGAAGGTCATGCGGCGCGTCAGAACTGACAACGCAGACGTATTAGAGATTAAATCTGTGTTAAAGTGAACTGAAATGACGTCTCATCGTTCCCGTTTTTGTCTTTCAGCATGGACTCGTTTTTCCTGGCCGAGATGTTTAAATATCTGTTCCTGCTGTTCGCCGAGGAGGAGGATTTACCCTTCGACGTGGAGGACTACATCTTCACAACCGAGGCGCACCTGCTCCCCTTGTCGCTCTCGATCGCTCCTCGCTCACACCCGCCCCCTGCAGGCAACGCCACAGAACTGCATGCTACGGTACTGCATGTTACGGTCCATTAAAGCACTTAAAGCACTTGGGATGATGGTTAGTGCTAAATTAATGTCTCGATTGAAATATAAAAGACACAGACACGTGTCAGACAGACATAAATTCACCGTAGGATAATCACATAACCCAGTATCAGTCCGGTTTTCAGTTTTCCTTCTTTTGCTGGTTATGTTTACTTACTTTTAATGTAATAGGTTGCAGTCTTACGTTCACGTCCACTTAACTGTCGTCATGCAGTACGAGAGCGGCCTCTAGAGGTGAAATAAAAACTATCGCTGACATTTTATTGTATTATTTGAAGTGTTTTTTTTGTTTCTTTTGGACATCTCTATTTATTTAAAGTGTTCTATTTTTTTTTATTTGCTGAGCTTGGTTGTATATATTTTATTTACTTTAATATTTTTTATATAATTGATATTTATTTACTTTTTAAAAAGTAGAGTAAATTTCCATGGTGCAGTCGGTGCTGCTTTTGTAATAAAGTTCAGCAGTATTTTACGTTGAGTGTTAGGTTTTTATTCAGTATCAGTTTTAAAAACTGTCAGTTGATTAATCGGTTATCGACAGGTACGGTAGGTACCGCCCGACTTAGTTATCGGTAAAATCCAGTATCGGTCGACCTCCATCTTCTTTATTAATTGAATGCAGCTTCTCCGTCTCTCAACTCCACTCTTTTTACTTCAACAGGCACCGGCGGAGCTAGACGACTCAAACTTCGAATGGACTTGTCCCAACACCCGCCTCCTTTTCCCTGACCCCGCCTACCCACGCAACCTTCGGGAGCCAATCAGGAGTGCGGTGGACAAGAGTTGCCCCCGCCCCACACCCCCTCGGTAAGAATTCCTAAAGATTTATTTATTTATTTTTTTGTACAAACGCGCCGACGTGACTTTTTTTTTACTTTCTTACGTAAATAATAAGACACTTTTTTACAGCGTGTTGTGCTGTTATAGGAAAATAATCAACGGTGGAACAGTGTGGTGTGATGAAGCGGAGTTACCGTTACCATCCATTCTCTCTAACAGCATGTCTGTAGTGTTTTATTCCCGTTATACCACTGCAACTAGCCAGCGCTAACAATTTGTTGTTTATCACGATATTTTATGAATTTATAGCTTGGTGTTGTTTAATGTCCGTTATCACTTGCGTCACAGCAGCTATAAACAGCTATAAAAGGGGTAAACTCGTCCGTCCTGACACTAGAGACTCCGTACGTCTCCTTACAGAAACCTTTTCAGCGCGTAGCGTCCAATATTTGAGTCCCTGTGTTTGTTTGATCGAGCGCATTGATGTAAACAGGGAAAATAATCAAAAGCTTCTGACCAATCAGATTGGAGAATTCAACAGCTCTGTGTCGAATAATAATGATGATGATGATTATTATTATTCCTCTTTCTCTGTATTTCAGCGAGCCAGGAGTGGGTCGTGCTCCGCTGAGAGCTCAGGACTTCATGGCTAACAGTCCGGAGCACCTTGAGCTCCTGAAGCGGATGGGGGTCACGCTGATCCACCTGAAGGACGGCAGAGTGCAGTTAGTACAGCACGCCTCACAGGTACATCAGCGGATCCCCCACGCTATCCATCGCACCGGTGTTATTTATAATTAGTGAGCTAAGGGCATGATTTTTTTTTTGTGTGTGCGTTTTGACCCAGTGTGTATTGATTGATTTAGTAAGTGGTTTTGTGATATTCCATTGTTTCACCGTTGTCCTTCTTGTGTTTTTTTTATTTATATATATATATATATATATATATATGTATATAAATAAAATTTTTCCTATAAATATCATATGTTATTATTTTCAGTGTATGGCATTCACTCAGTTCCTATCCATGTGTATGTAGTGTTAAAGTGTCTGTATAATGTCTGTGTGTGTGTGTGTAGGCGGTGAGTGCCGTAGCTGCCGAGGACGGCATGCGCTTCATGCAGGAGATGATGGAGCTCTCCAGCCAGCAGCAGAAAGAGCAGCTTCCCCCCCGCGCCGTACAGATCATCTCGCACCCCTTTTTCGGCAGAGTGGTACTGACCGCTGGTCCTGCGCAGTTCGGACTGGACCTTTCCAAGAGCAACTTGGGGGTGAGTAGGTCCGGATTGACTCGGGCAGTAGCTAGAAAGCTAATCTAGATCCGGAATCCTAACTTTTTCCTCATTTCTCTTTCTCCCAGGTGCGTGGTTTCGTGACGCTGGCCGAGCCTTACTCCGGCTGCACGGATTTGAGCAACGCCGAGTTCGTGGCCGGCCGTATCGCTCTGCTGCAGAGGGGACAGTGCATGTTCGCCGAGAAAGCCAGAAACATTCAAAAGGCTGGAGCTATCGGCGGAATCGTCATCGGTGAGGCACACGGAGCATTCTAGAAAGGGGGAGAGAAAAAAAAGCAAAACAGTTTACACTCTCTTCTAATTATGAGGTACAGAAATAAATTCATTATACGTTCCAGATTTTCCAGTTTGTAACAGCAAGAGTTCTCCGATAAATTCTCTTCTAACAAAATAAAGAATAAAATAAGCACGAGGTTGTGCATTTAATTGAAAAAAAAAATGATAGAAAAATCCAGTGTTCAATAAATAATTTAATATTAACAAAATTTGCTTTAAACAATTCAGCTGTACGATTCGTCTGCTAAGCAGCACAGCAGGATTAAGATTAGCGTAACCTATTAAAACTGTCCATATATCGAGGGTTTTAACTGCTTTGAACGCTGCTCAGCCAATCAGATTTAAAGAAAAACAGGAACTATTTTTCACAAATTGAGTCACACAGAGATGCAAACAAAAAGCTGACCGCAACCTGAAGTGGAACTTCATCAGAGTAATATTGATTCGTTCATGTACAGTAATATTGATTCGTTCAGGCACAGTAATATTGATTCGTTCGTGCACAGTATTGATTCGTTCATGCACAGTAGTATTGATACGTTCATGTACAGTAATATTGATTCATTTATATACAGTAATGATTCGTTTATATACAGTATTGATTCGTTCATGCACAGTAATATTGATTTGTTCATATACAGTAATATTGATTCGTTCATGCACAGTAATATTGATTCGTTCATGTACAGTAATATTGATTCGTTCATGTACAGTAATATTGATTCGTTTATATACAGTAATATTGATTCGTTTATATACAGTAATATTGATTCATTCATGTACAGTAATATTGATTCGTTCATGTACAGTAATATTGATTCGTTTATATACAGTAATATTGATTCGTTCATGTACAGTAATATTGATTCGTTTATATACAGTAATATTGATTCGTTCATGTACAGTAATATTGATTCGTTTATATACAGTAATATTGATTCGTTTATATACAGTAATATTGATTCGTTCATGCACAGTAATATTGATTCGTTTATATACAGTAATATTGATTCATTTATATACAGTAATGATTCGTTTATATACAGTATTGATTCGTTCATGCACAGTAATATTGATTCGTTCATGCACAGTAATATTGATTCGTTCATGTACAGTAATATTGATTCGTTTATATACAGTAATATTGATTCGTTTATATACAGTAATATTGATTCGTTCATGTACAGTAATATTGATTCATTTATATACAGTAATGATTCGTTTATATACAGTATTGATTCGTTCATGCACAGTAATATTGATTCGTTCATGCACAGTAATATTGATTCGTTCATGTACAGTAATATTGATTCGTTTATATACAGTAATATTGATTCGTTTATATACAGTAATATTGATTCGTTCATGTACAGTAATATTGATTCGTTTATATACAGTAATATTGATTCGTTTATATACAGTAATATTGATTCGTTCATGTACAGTAATATTGATTCGTTCATGTACAGTAATATTGATTCGTTTATATACAGTAATATTGATTCGTTCATGTACAGTAATATTGATTCGTTTATATACAGTAATATTGATTCGTTCATGTACAGTAATATTGATTCGTTTATATACAGTAATATTGATTCGTTTATATACAGTAATATTGATTCGTTCATGCACAGTAATATTGATTCGTTTATATACAGTAATATTGATTCGTTCATGTACAGTAATATTGATTCGTTTATATACAGTAATATTGATTCGTTTATATACAGTAATATTGATTCGTTCATGCACAGTAATATTGATTCGTTTATATACAGTCATATTGATTCGTTTATATACAATAATATTGATCAGAGAAGACTGAATTGAAACAGGGTACGGGTTTTTGACACTACCTCGAGCTGCTCGAGTGTGTGTGTGTTAGTGTAGGGGAAATGACTCGGCAACCCAAAAGCGTGACCTGTCATTTCCTACGTCTCCTCTCAGACGATAACGAGGGCAGCAGCAGCGACACGGCGCCGCTCTTCCAGATGGCAGGAGACGGCCGGAGCACCGGCGAAGTCACTCTGCCGCTCCTCTTCCTGTTCCACAAGGAAGGGAACATCCTGCTGGAGGCCCTGAAGGAGCACAGGGAGGTGGAGGTGCTGCTCAGCGAGAAGGCGCGAGACAGAGGTGAGACGTGAGGAGCCACGACAAGACGTACGTCCTCAAACAAGACTCGTCCACTTCCACAAAAAAATGAGACCGTGCAGTTTTTGTGTTGTGTTTAACTTTGTCCCTAAATCAGAATGTTAAGTCTGTGGTTTTGGGGGCTGAGCGTTTCGATTTTAGAATACTTCGATGAATCATACTAATTGACTCCAGTGCGAATTTTTTACTTGCAGGCTAGACTCAGTCTGTCCCCTTCCTACCTTTTTCTTTCACTCATTCTTTTGCTTTCACAATCAGTTTTTAACCGTTGACTTTCTTCTGCTCTTTCTCTCTCTCGCTCTCTCTCTTTGCCTCTTCTCTTGTGGATGAACAGAAGCCATATTTAAGGGAAAAACCCTGCCGGGCACCCTGTTGGATGGCAGTAAGTAATCTGCAGCTCTTCCTGCTTTTCCTCTTCATCCTCATCATGTATGTGGGTTTTCTGTCACTGTTTTCTGCTTGACTCACTCACTGACTCACTCACTCACTTGCTATCTGACTCACTGAGTGACTGATTGTCTGAGTCACTGACTGATTCACTTACTATCTGATTCACTCACTGTCTGACTCGCTGACTATTTGACTGTCTGACTGGCCTACTCAGACTGATTCACTGACTCACTGGTTTATAGTCTGAGTGTCTGAATCACTCACTGTCTGACTCCCTGACTGACTCGCTGGCACACCTTTTGACTGACTGATTGACTGACCCACTGACTCAACCAATGACTCATTTACAGATTCACCGACTCACTGACTGCCTCGGTAGGACACGATGTCTGTTAGTGAATCAGTAAGTGAGTCACTCACTGACTGACTCATTAACTCATTGACTGACTCATTCACTCAGTGACTCACTATCTGACTGACTTACTGATCCACTTAATGACTCTAGCAACCAGCGAGGAACTCCGTTACCTCCATTATCAAATTCCGTTTCTTGTGCCACGATTAATCCCGCCTTCTATGCCACGATTGGCTGTTCTTACTAATGAGCAGTCTGCCGATTGGACAATTGAGAAACCAGATTGTGGAAAATAATGATTCATCTCCCGCAAAAAAGAAAAATTGCAGAATACGGTTGGTGAAAAGTATGGCAGTAAAGTGGCCGGTTGTCATGGTAGCCAAGAAATGTTAGCTAACATCACCTGCTAGATTTACATATACTTGTATCATGTTTCTTGGCTTGAAGTACGAGAGAAATGCATTTCTACTCCGATCTTCAGAAATCGGTTTCAGTTTCGCAGAACATGTCACGTGTTGCACGTGGGTCAGCGTTGTGTCGACTGACCGCTCTCCGTTCACCTCTTTGCTCTCAGGCGCAGACGAAGGGGAGGAGGAGGAGGAGGAGGGCTGCTGCGAGGAGGACCACAATCACCCCGCCCCCTCATCAACACCTGACCAATCACAATCCACCACTCAGGACCAAGAGGTGGCGGGTGAGGAGGCGGAAAGGCTGGATGAGGGACTTAGCAACGACGTACCTCTGACCACGGCGGAGGAGCCTGTAGAGGACGAGGATCCTAACGACCAATCGATGGACTCGTTGATGGCCGATTGGCAGGAGGACTTGGAGGCGTTTAAACAGATGGAGAAAGACGAACTTTGACCTCGGACTCCAGGGACGGGTCGCAGAACAGAGCCATAATTATTTAAAGGAAAAACAAAGACGCGTTGGTGACGCACCTGGCGTGCAGGACGGAAGACGAAGGCGTCATTCTCAGGTGCATTTTCGGGAGCAGGAATGCTCACCTGTGCAAACGTACTGTCTTTAACCTCCACCTGTAACCAAACTCCAGACCAAACCGTCTCCTCCCGTCCCGTCTCGTCTTATTGTACGTCTTCCTTCTTCCAAATTCATGTTTATTAATCCCTGGGGTTGAGTGACTGGCGACAATTTTAAGCGATTTTCAGACTGATCAGTGACAAATGAGGGGGGTGGGGGGTGAAGGGGCGGGGTTTACACGGCTGTTACGGTTAAAAATCACGGAAAATCAAAAGATCTTACGAACTCTTCGGAATGATTCGACTGTATGTATATATGTGTTTGATGTCTGTCGTTTCTGGAACGTCGACCTAAGAATCAGACTTTTTAGCTCCGTGTTTTGCTTCCCGTCAAACTTACCTGTAAAGGAACGGTTCATCGTCCACCTCGGCGCCAGATCCACGAATGAGCACGCGCGTATCGTGCACGAACACGCGTCACGAAAGTAACAACTAAACGCATGCGAGACGGAACTCCCAATAAAACTCAGGCTTTTCTAGAACACGAGAAGCGCCTCGTCAGATCTGAAATATTGAAGTGAAATATTTTAACCGTAAACCGATCCCGATACTAATATCCAAGCTCGTCACTGATACCATATAGACTCGCTGAACATCCTTAAAAACGAGCAAAACGTCACCGCGGAGCTGGACGCCGGGAACTCGCGGTGAGATTTTCGATCGTAGCCGAAAGCCTGAAGCCAAAATTTGTAAGTACCGTTCATGCTTGTTCTTGCAAAAACGTTTGTGTGAAGATTTGTTCTGGGTTTTTTTTTTTGGTTTGTTTATTTATTTTATTTTTTTTACAAGGGTGGGGGGGATTCCGTTCACAGCTGCTTGTCTAACACTAATTATACTTGTGCTGAGGTGAAAAATGTTCCATTTCATATTTCGGTGAACCGTTCCTTAAATATTCCATTTAACTTTTAATTCCGCAGCTTGTGTGTGTGTGTGTTTTGCGTATTTTTCCGTATGTGGGAGCCAGTAAGACAAAAGAGCAACCCCAGTTGTCGACTCAGCTGCTAACTTGGGAAGAAGTGTCTAAGGACCAGGTCCTGTGTTTTGTCTTGAGCATTATTCAGCCCGTGTGTGTGTGTGTGTGTGTGTGTGTGTGTTTCCTGGAGAGTAAAAGGCACAAACTGAAACGCAACCCTTCTTTCGCCTGTCCCCCCCTGAACACACCTTCATCCTCCAGGGGGCGCCATTTCCACACCCCGCACTGACTATACAGAAGAACCCCGGAGCAGAGTACGGAACATCATAAACCGGATTTAAAAACACAAACACAGACTTTTTAAACGAGACGATATGAAGAAATCTGTATGGAAAGGTGGAAATCCGTGCACTGTGTGCAATAAACGGTACAGGCATGTTTGATTTCAAAGGACGTCTGTGTTTTGTGGTCTGTTATTTTTCCGAGAGCGACGAAAGGTGAAGCCGCTCCGAGCATCGAGCGGGCGCGGCACGTTTTCGACAGTTTTACGGCGCGCTTTTATCGCCGTTTATTTAGCACCCAGTTCGAGTTCGAGTTCATAAACGGATCACGTGCGAACCTAAAGCTGTATTTCCGAGAAACTCTTAAGAGCACTGCGTGCGTGGAGACGGTGGGAAAACTTTAGAAGCGGGGGGAGGGGGAACAATAACAATAAATTTGAAAACAAAATCAGCCTCAAGTGGTTATGGAAATCCAAACAGCTCATAAATGTCACGAAGACTCTCTCTCTCTCTCTATTTTTCCTCGTTGTGGTACTTGAACGCGTCACCACTACGGTACCGGCGAGAATAAATACGCGTACTTCTCCGTTCGGTGTGTTTTCACACGACATTATATCAAAAGAGGGCAAAACGAAACGGAAAGTCTGGCCGGACGAGCCTCCTTCAGCTAAATGATTCATAAATAGAAACGGATTTGATTGGATAAACCGCAACAGAGGATCTGCTCCCGAACCCAAGCTCGTGTTTAGAAAACGAGAATCGCCGAACGTTGTTTTTCCCCCCAGCACGTTTATCATCACCGCGACACGCTCGGGTCGGTCCTCTGAAAGCCCCTTTGCTACGATCCGCCAGTTAACGACCTCTGCGCCAGGTAATCCATGAGGGAAATTAAAAAAAGGAATACCGTGTAGAATTGTGTATGATCCAAAGCTTGAGCTTGTTCTATTAAACATGCGGCAAAGATCAACCGAAAGGAACGAGACGTCGGACTTTCTCATACACAATAAACACTCTCGTTACGCCGCTTTTACACGACATGTTAATCCTTCGACTCTTTTACCCCGGAAGCCGAGGAATAGAATGTCGTCCTGTTTTTGGGCGTGCCCGTGTTCAGCATCGAAATTTATTTGAGGTAATGGCTCGTAAGAACGTAGACCCTCTGGGTTCTAAGGATTCCTTTATTTACCTAGCCTAGTAGGTTTTAAACGTTAACGTGCCGATCGTTTGCCCAGCAGGCGGCTCAGACCCCGCCCCTTTCCCGTCGCCCTGCTCACTAGCAGCTCGACACGTTTAGAGTCGCGAGACCCTGCACACAGAAACCCAACAGCGTCCTGACTCGTCTTCGAACTCGAAGACTCGCCGAGATCAGATAAGTGTCTCATTCATATTTAATGAGCTGCTACTTTATGTATTTATTTATTTTTATTTCTTTGAAAGTGATTCAATCTTTTTTTTTTTTTTTGTTTTCCAGGCCTGATTATGAGCCGTATACGTCATGGCCTCTGATTGGCCGGCCGATAGCTCTAGGGCAAAATGACTTCCGGGTTTTCCGGTCGAATAAGGAAGCGCAGACTGCGAGCTGATAGTGTTGCCAGATTGTGTGTTTAATCCGCTTTTGGAGAGTAACTAAATTGGTCTGGGTTGTCTCTTTTATTATTATTATTATTATTATTACTATTATTACTATTGTTATTTTATTTTTATTATTTTATTTGTTTGTTTATTTTTTTTAAATCCATAAATTAATACTGTGCTTTTTTTCTCCCATAAAATGAAAAAAAACCTCAAAAAAACACCTTACACTTACAGAAATAAACAAATACATAAGTTTTGATCACTACTTTCCATCACATTCATCTTTTATTTTTCTTTTATTGTTGTACATACGGACAGTAAACCCTTATATATTACCCCAGTTATCTTACTGAAATGACTTTCCTCCTTTATATTTCATCCTGGTGTCAGTTCTGCACATGGACACTCCTCTGATATACTGCTCCAGCACTTCTGTGTTTTCGAGTACGGCTGATTTACTGCACCACCCATCACGCTCCTGTCGCTCATTCTGTATTCCTGCCGCTCTGACACTGCTTCTCTTGGGTTTGTTTATTTATCAACGTTCTATTCTCACGATCACGCCGTGGTGGCACTTTAAATCCTCCTTGAAGTAATTTAAAAAAAATAAAATAAAACCCCACTGATTATTCATCAGAGTTAACCTGCTATAAGGAAGCGCATTGCTGCCACGTACGGAAATAAAATCCCCGTCACTGTCTCGTTATCATGATAAATATCTCGTGATTGTGAGAACAGCGTCTCGGGTTTATGAGATACATACAGCGTGTTTTAAAAAAAAAAAAAAAAAAACAATAAACTGAGCTTGCTCTCTCGCGGTTTATTTTGGAAACACGTCGGTGGCGAGGGATTGTTTTGTACACAATAATATCTTGGTTTCTACCCGGGGGGATAAAAAAAAAAAAATTCTTATGATGAGGAAAAACGATTGATTTACTACAAGGGAAAAAAAACATTGCTGCTGAGATCAAGTATCTCATTTCGATGAGGAAAAGCATCTCGTTATTAGAAGATAAGCACCTGTGTTACGAGATGAAACCGGTAAGAAACGCATTCCGTTACGAGAAAAGAGCTCGTTATTATGAGAACACCATCTTGTTCTATCTCGTTCTGATGAGGAAAAACATCTCGGTACTACAAGGAGACGTCTCGTTATTTAAGAAGTAATCTTCTCACTACATAAAAACGTCTCGCTTTCACGAGAAAAGCATCTCTCTACGAGAGGAAAACGTCTCAGGAAAACAGCTCCTTACCGCAAGAAAACATCTTATTACGAGAACTCCTACGGGTTAGAACATGAAAATATCTCGTTTTTATGAGAAAAAAAACCTCTCATTATTACGAGAGCACCGTGTTGTTACCACACGAAAACATTTCGTATTTAACGAGAAGAACACGCGAGTGTCACAAGAAAAGTATCTCAATATTACAAGAACGCCATCGTTTCTACGCAGAAATGTCTTGAGTTTACAAGAAAAGCATCTCTTTTTTCACGCCACACCGTTTTATTTCAAGAAAACGTCTCGCGTAGCTCGTTATTTGAGGAAAACGTCTCGCGTAGCTCGTTATTTGAGGCAGACGTCTGCCTCAAATAACGAGCCACGCGAGACGTCTGCCTCAAATAACGAGCCACGCGAGACGTCTGCCTCAAATAACGAGCCACGCGAGACGTCTGCCTCAAATAACGAGCCACGCGAGACGTCTGCCTCAAATAACGAGCCACGCGAGACGTCTGCCTCAAATAACGAGCCACGCGAGACGTCTGCCTCAAATAACGAGCCACGCGAGACGTCTGCCTCAAATAACGAGCCACGCGAGACGTCTGCCTCAAATAACGAGCGCCACGCGAGACGTCCGCCTCAAATAACGAGCCACGCGAGACGTCTGCCCTCAAATAACGGAGCCACGCAGACGTCTGCCTCAAATAACGAGCCACGCGAGACGTCTGCCTCAAACAACGCCACGCGAGACGTCTGCCTCAAATAACGTAGCCACGCGAGACGTCTGCCTCAAATAACGAGCGCCACGCGAGACGTCTGCCTCAAATAACGAGCCACGCGAGACGTCTGCCTCAAACGAGCCACGCGAGACGTCTGCCTCAGACAACGAGCCACGCGAGACGCTTCTGCCTCAAATAACGAGCCACGCCGAGACGTCTGCCTCAAATAACGAGCCACGCCAGACGTCTGCCTGCCAACGAGCGCCACGCGAGACGTCTGCCCCAAATAACGAGCCACGCGACGTCTGCCTCAAATAACGAGCCACGCGAGACGTCTGCCTCAAATAACGAGCCACGCGAGACGTCTGCCTCAAATAACGAGCCACGCGAGACGTCTGCCTCAAATAACGAGCCACGCGAGACGTCTGCCTCAAATAACGAGCCACGCGAGACGTCTGCCTCAAATAACGAGCCACGCGAGACGTCTGCCTCAAATAACGAGCCACGCGAGACGTCTGCCTCAAATAACGAGCCACGCGAGACGTCTGCCTCAAATAACGAGCCACGCGAGACGTCTGCCTCAAATAACGAGCCACGCGAGACGTCTGCCTCAAATAACGAGCCACGCGAGACGTCTGCCTCAAATAACGAGCCACGCGAGACGTTTTCTTCAAATAACGAAGAAAACGTCTCGCGTAGCTCGTGATTTGAGGAAAACGTCTCGCGTAGCTCGTTGTTTTAAGAAAACGTCTCGCGTAGCTCATTTGAGGAAAACGTCTCGCGTTGCTCGTTGTTTGAGGAAAACGTCTCGCGTAACTCGTTATTTCAAGAAAAGCTTTTTTTTTTACGCCAAAACATTTTGTAATTTCAAGTAAACATCACGTATAACTCGTTATTGCAAGAAAACATCTCTCTATTATGAGAAAAGAATTTTCTCATAACAAAAATACTTTGCGGAGCATTATTATTTTTTTACACACCCTTTGCGTGGCTGCGATAGAACACATTAAATTAAAATCTAGGATTAAAAAACAAACAAAAAACAAAACTGTAAACATTTTTTTTGGGGTGGGGGTGTGAAAACGCAACGTTGGACTGTGACGAGGATCTGGCAACCCTGCGGGCTGCGTGCCCGAGCGCTGATGAGCTCGGAGAGGAGGACCGCACGAGCGCTGAGTTGGAGTTTGGAGCTCAGCACCGTCACATGCGGATCCGCGTCTATAAAGTAAGTGCGGGCTTTGAACACCTTTTGTCTCGCGCCTCGTCCTGACTCCGTGTTTAACCCGTAGGGAGGATGAGAAAGCGGCGCGCTCGTGCCCTTTTCTCTCTTGTGGTTTGTGGCGTTTGTTCTCGGTTCGTGGGGATAGATCCCCGGTGCGCACGAGCGCATGATCCGGGTTGCATTACTGATTATTATTATTATTATTATTATTTAAAATTGAGACCTTGCTCCACACATGACATGACACATGGCTTTTGGCACGGACGAGTCACGACCTGAAAGGCGTGTGAACAGCGCGCGTGCGGCGTTGTATCGACAGAGAAGTACTGCGCGCGTGGAGTGACATAGGAGTACAATGTAGCCTGTGTGTACGGTACTATGTAGCTTATGGGCGCGCGCGCATGATTGGATGGACGCATGCATGTACACACATCTGTTTCATTCGTGTCTCGTTGCTTTACATTTCAGCATTTTCACTTATGCATTTCAGACACGGCAAAGCAAACAATGCGTATTGGTGTTATTATTATTATTATTATTATTATTATTATTATTATGCATGCAAATCTCGTTGAAGCTCGAAGCTCATTGGTTGCACGCGCTTGCATGCTCATGAAGCATGTCTGCAGGCGTCAAGCGGAGAAGTTTTGCTCTTGTGTCTGATCTGCTCCAACAGTGTATTTTTCAGAAAATCCAGGATTCAGTAATCCGGTCAGGATTATATCCGTCTGTCTGGATTTCCTGTCCTCCATCAGCAGCTCGGCGCCACTGCTCCTCTCATCTCCTCTCCTCATCTCCTCTCATCTCCTCTCCTCTCATCTCACCTCTCACTGTCAGTCTGGTCTTATTTTTCTCTCTCTCTCTGTGTGTGTGTGTGTGTGTGTGTGTGTTATGATTCATGACCTCATTTGTCTTCGCAAGCCTATGATGCAGTATCACGATGACATCACCCATGCAGGAGGTTCCCATAGTTACAGTGTGGGAGGTTCCTGTCATTGTGGAAGCTTTCTTTATATATTGTGCCATTACACTCTATTGTGTGTGTGTGTGTGTGTGTGTGTGTGTGTGTGTGTGTGTGTGTGTGTGTGAGACAGAAACAGGAAACGAGAAACTGAGAGGGACTGCCACCGCAGTCATTCTTTTACTCTGCTGACTCGGAGGTTAGACGAGGTGGCGGTACACTAGACTTGGGAGGCACGAGTACAGTCCGAGCCGCTCTTCTCCCGCGTGCTGGGAATGTGCTGATGGTCGCAGGATTGCGTGACGCAATGTTGTTCAAGTGGACTCTAGTGTTGTGGGAAAAACTGTAAGCTTGCTAGGAGTCACTTCATGGAACAGTAACCTCATTAAAACAGGGTGTGATGAATGGTCAATATGAGCAGAGAAGGCTGTGGGGAAAAAAAATGATCTTCGTTAAATATAGGTGCGTAACAATTATTGGCACAATTTTAGTCAATACTTTGTGCTACCTTCCTTTGCCAAGACAACAGCTCGGAGTCTTCTCCTATAACGCCCGATGAGGTTGGAGAATACATGGCGAGGGATCTGAGACCGTTCCTCCAGACAGAACCTCTCCAGATTTTGAGGACTCTCCTCTTCAGTCCAGCCCACAGGTGTTCTATGGGATTCAGGTCAGGGGACTGGGATGGTCAGGGCAGGACCTTGATTTTGTGGTCAGTAAACCATTTCTGTGTTGATGTTGATGTTATGTTTTGGATCGTTGTCCTGCTGGAAGATCCGACCACGGCCCATTTGAAGCGTTCTGTCAGAGACAGTCAGGTTTTCATTGAATATCTGTTGATATTTGATGGAGTCCATGATGCCATGTATCCTAACAAAATGTCCAGGTCCTCTGGTAGAAGAACAGTCCCAAAAACATTAAAGACCCACCTCCATATTTAACCGTGGGCATGAGGGACTTTTCCACACGACTACCTCTCTGTGTGCTCCAAACCCACCTCTGGTGTTTATTACCAAAAAGCTCTATTTTGGTTTCATCTGACCATAGAACCCGATCCCATGTGAAGTTCCAGTCGTGTCTGGTACACTGAAGACTCTCGAGTTTGTTTTTGGATGCGAGTAGAGGCTTTTTTCTTGAAACCCTTCCAAACATCCCGTGGTGATGTAGGTGACTTCGGATTGTAGTTTTGGAGACGTTCTGACCTCAAGACACGACTAACTTCTGCAGTTCTCCACCTGGAGATTTTTTTGTCCACTCGAACCGTCCTCTTCACAGTTCGTTGAGACGATATAGACACACGTCCAATTCCAGGTCGATTCATAACATTTCCAGACGACTGGAACTTCTTCATTATTGCCCCGATGGTGGAAATGGGCGTTTTCAATGCTTCTGCTATTTTCTGATAGACACGCCCCATTGTGTGAAGCTCAACAACCTTTTGCCGCACATCACAGCTGTATTCTTTACTCTTACCCATTGTTATGAAATTTGGAAAATTAGGAAATTTGGCCCGTGTGTTACCTCATATTTATACCCCTGTGAAACAGGAAGTCATGGTGGAACAATTTCCTGTTCCTAATCACCCAGGTGCACTAAATAAGTTTTTAAATAATGGGAATATACTCCATATATATTTTTCTCATGTGCATTCATAGGGTGCCAATAATTGTTACACACCTATATTTAACAAAGTTTCATTTTATTTTATTTTATAAACCTTTTTTGTGCTTACAATTGTTTGATATCCATGAAAGCAGATAAAAATTTTTAATTAATTTTTGCATATTTACTAAAGGGCGCCAAGGCTCGCTCTCTCTCGCTCTCTCTCGCTCTCTCTCGCTCTCGCAATTTTGATTGCGACTGTATATACAGTCACCGAAACCATAAAATTTCTCATTGTGTCATTCCACATAGGAGTACTTTTGCCTGAAATATAGCTCCATATAACCACATGTTTATCTGATCCTAGCCTGCAATTATTCTGTAGCTATTTTGTAAATATTTTAGTGCCCCGAGTGCTAATTTAGCGTTTCACCATTTTCCTCAGTCCCTCATGTGGCACCTCATTTGCATACCCCAACTATTATTGTAAGACTGTTCATTAGCACTGTTTATCCGCTTATTTACCTTCTGCGGTTATGTAATTTATGCAAATTGGTCTTTGTGCTGTTTTCCGTGCAGAACAGTGAGCAGTCTGTCAGGATGAACTCCAGATGCTACGGCGTCGGTAATGGAGAAAAAGAACAGAGGCTGTGTAAAACCTCTTAGAGAAGCAGCACCGGGGTCAAGCGTGCGCCCATAATCATTTACCCTACAAACTTTAATAGGCATGATGATGATGTTATTGCGGGCAATTTGGAATATCATCGCTAACCCCGGCATTCCATTAGGTGGAGGTGGCGTAGCTGGTCACCGTTTATAGATTCCCGAAAAACACGGCAGGGCCTGTACGAATTTCATTATTTTGGCAGAATTTACAGATGACTCAGTGTGCTACTTGTGGACGCCCAGAGACTGACTAGGTTAAATAAAAAAAAAAAAGATAGTTAATGCTATATAATTGTCATTACTCGAGTGTGTACAGATTGTTCTGCGCCTCGATTCGCCTCATATCCTTCCTAAAAAGTACCTAAGATTAGAGTTCGTGTGTCCCAAATGATAGTACGTTAAAATGAGTATCCCAAAGGAACCCGGATGGTCTAGTATTTCTGGTAGATTTTTTGAAGTGGGGATCTGTGGACACTTTTTTTGTCAGCTAATATTGCCCACAAATCCTTGCATGAGGGAGGGAGGAGGAGTTTTGTGGAGTGAACAGTCTAACCAACAAACTAGCATTAGAGTGAACGGTCTAACCAACAAACTAGCATTAGAGTGAACGGTCTAACCAACAAACTAGCATTAGAGTGAACGGTCTAATCACCAAACTAGCATTAGAGTGAACGGTCTAACCAACAAACTAGCATTAGAGTGAACGGTCTAACCAACAAACTAGCATTAGAGTGAACGGTCTAACCAACAAACTAGCATTAGAGTGAACGGTCTAACCAACAAACTAGCATTAGAGTGAACGGTCTAACCAACAAACTAGCATTAGAGTGAACGGTCTAACCACCAAACTAGCATTAGAGTGAACGGTCTAACCAACAAACTAGCATTAGAGTGAACGGTCTAACCAACAAACTAGCATTAGAGTGAACGGTCTAACCACCAAACTAGCATTAGAGTGAACGGTCTAACCACCAAACTAGCATTAGAGTGAACGGTCTAACCACCAAACTAGCATTAGAGTGAACGGTCTAACCACCAAACTAGCATTAGAGTGAACGGTCTAACCACCAAACTAGCATTAGAGTGAACGGTCTAACCAACAAACTAGCATTAGAGTGAACGGTCTAACCAACAAACTAGCATTAGAGTGAACGGTCTAACCAACAAACTAGCATTAGAGTGAACGGTCTAACCACCAAACTAGCATTAGAGTGAACGGTCTAACCACCAAACTAGCATTAGAGTGAACGGTCTAACCAACAAACTAGCATTAGAGTGAACGGTCTAACCAACAAACTAGCATTAGAGTGAACGGTCTAACCAACAAACTAGCATTAGAGTGAACGGTCTAACCAACAAACTAGCATTAGAGTGAACGGTCTAACCAACAAACTAGCATTAGAGTGAACGGTCTAACCAACAAACTAGCATTAGAGTGAACGGTCTAATCACCAAACTAGCATTAGAGTGAACGGTCTAACCAACAAACTAGCATTAGAGTGAACGGTCTAACCAACAAACTAGCATTAGAGTGAACGGTCTAACCAACAAACTAGCATTAGAGTGAACGGTCTAACCACCAAACTAGCATTAGAGTGAACGGTCTAACCAACAAACTAGCATTAGAGTAAGTTGCTGTGGGAAATTTTTGGCCGCCAAATGCCAAAACGTTATTGACAGCTATCATATTTCTTGCCCATAAAGGTTCATAAACTCTCATGAGCTCTTTTACATACTAATGTTAGCTTATTAGCTTGCTAAGTCGATACCTGAGTTTATAGTTCAATTCAACTCAATTCAGTTTTACTTGTATAGCGCCTTTTACAATAGACATTGTCTCACAGCAGCTTTACAGACCGTCGTTTAACGTGTTCGCTAGACACATTTCCGATAACTAGCATTTTTGTTTATTTTCAGTCGTGCTGTTAAAAGAAAAGAATTAAAAAAATAAATAAATAAAAACAGTCTACGAAGGTATCTCACTCTAAATAAGGTATGTAAACCCTGAATCCGAAATGCTAATTTAGTTAATTTCCTGTTAAACAGAATCGTGGCGAGTATCATCACGTCAAGTATCGTCTTGTGTATCAGGATTATACCCGGATGGAGAAAATCCACATCCAAATGCAGAAGCGGATTTAAATCCGGAGCTGTGGAGAAGTCTGCTCTTTGAAAGGAACAGATTTCAAGCAGCACTTGAGTGCCAGTTTCATAACGTTAGTGCGTCCGTTTAAATGCCAATACTTCTGCTGTTAACATTAGTGCACTTCATATTAAAGTGTTCTCCTTTTTTTTTTTTGGTACAGTTACATAACCGTGACACAGCACTGTTGCTGTAAAAACTGAGGTGACCGCACATCTTGGGCAGTCCATGTCAGTCATCACCACACCCTCGCACAGCTGCTGGGAAACCTGCACACTCTGGCGATTAGCCATCTCCTAGGAGCCTCATAAACACAATTCGTGTGCATTGACCTCAGATCGATAGTTTTAACTGAGCAGCTTGGAAGAAAGTAGTACGTTGTTGTTTTTCTTAGACGTTAGTGAGTCTATTTTTAGTTGGAGTGCGACGGTCAAACTAAGAATGATTTCTTCTGCTCACAGGGGGTTATTCTGGGGGTGAAGGGATTAGCCACCTCAGCTTTTGCCGTGGAATTTTTGATGCAGTTTATTGTAAATTAATTTCTTTTCAAAGATATAAACTAGTATTTTAGGCAGTGGGTTAACCCACAAACTAGAATTCACGTGAACAGTCTAACCACCAGACTAGCATTCGAGTGAACAGTCTAACCCACAAACTAACATTCGAGTGAACAGTCTAACCCACAAACTAACATTAGAGTGAACAGTCTAACCCACAAACTAACATTAGAGTGAACGGTCTAACCACCAAACTAGCATTAGAGTGAACGGTCTAACCACCAAACTAGCATTAGAGTGAACGGTCTAACCACCAAACTAGAATTAGAGTGAACGGTCTAACCACCAAACTAGAATTCGCATGAACGGTCTAACCACCAAACTAGAATTCGCGTGAACAGTCTAACCACCAAACTAGCATTCGAGTGAACATGCTTAAACAATTTCCCTCAGCGATCGATAAATCTATATGTCTGGGCGCGTGGTGGCTAAGTGGTTAGCGTGTTCGCCTCACACCTCCGGGTGTTGGGGGTTCGATTCCTGCCACTGCCCTGCGTGTGCGGAGTTCGCATGTTCTCCCCGTGCTGCGGGGGTTTCCTCCGGGTACCCCGGTTTCCTCCCCCAGTCCGAAAGACATCCATGGTAGACTGATTGACGTGTCCAAAGTGTAGGTGATTGTGCCCTGCGATGGATTGTCACCCCGTCCAGGGTGTACCCCGCCTTGTGCCCCATGCTCCCCAGGAGGTTCCTCACGACCCTGTAAGATAACCACACAAACTAGCATTATATGCTAATCCTATCTATCATTAATAGCTGTATTATTACAGGAAACATGGCTGATTAGATTACAGTCTCCGGGAGAGATATTCAGAGAGAATGAGTGAGAGAGACAGACAGAAACAGAGCGAGAGAGAGAGACATTTAAATAAAATGTTTCCATCTTCATCGTGACATTTTAAAATGTGACACAGGAACGTAAATGGCGTTGAATCGGTCCACACTTCACCACTTCACACATAAAAGTGAAGCTTCAGTGAAACACAGTCAGGAGCTTGTTTAGAGTAAAAGCCGTGTGTGTGTGTGCGCACGTGCGTGTGTGTGTGTGTGTGTGTGTGTGTCCGTCCAGACAGGAAACGAGGAGGCCAATTATCCTGCTGCAGCCCCACAATTTAATTTCAGATGGATGGGTTTCTAATTGGAAATGAATATTTATAGTGTGAATAGAGGAGGTTTATGACGATGGATTTCGGGAGACAAAAGCAGAACTGGTGCTTGTTCTTTGTGTGCGTTTGTGTCTTTTGTGTGTTGATAATCAGCAGAGGTTCATTTATTTATTATTTTTTATTGCCGTATTGTTCTCGCTGTAGATGCAGGGGTTCAGTCAGGTCATTAAACCAGCCGTGTCCTTTGTTCCTCTCTCGTCCTATAGCGTCGTGGTTTTTTTTTTTTTTAAACTAGCAAAGCCGATATGTTGAGTTTTTCAAAAAATAAAGAAAATAAACGCAGGCGGCCATCTTGTGCAGTTGAAATCAGTATTGAGACATGAATCGAGCGGGGTATTCAGAATGTCACGCTGCAATTCAGACCCCAATTTAGTGAAGCTTTAACGTAATCGCACTTTCAGTGTCACTGTCAGTGGTTTATCCTTTTATCCAGTTATGACGGTATGCACCTCTTTCTGTGGTACAAAACCGATGAGTGTGTGTGTGTGTGTGTGTGTGTGAGAGAGAGAGAGTGAGAGCTTCTAGTAATCACACAGGAAAAAACAGAGGAAAATTAACTCACCTCCATTGTGTTTTAAAGGTATTGACTTGTACAGTACACCATTGTTTCCACACCTAATTACTGCAGTGCAGTTCTTTCCATTCCCTCACACACACACACACACACACACACACACACACACACACACTCACACATTCCATCCTGCACATCAACGTCTTGCTATATCGTGAACGTGTCATGTGTCATAGGAGGTGATGATTATGTCTTATCGCACGCACACACGCACGCATGCACACACGCAGACGAGACTGGAGCAGTGTGAGTCGGTTCAGGCAAGGTTAGTGAGGTCAAGAATAGTGAGCCATGCATGCACACACACTCTCTCTCTCTCACACACACACACACACACAGAAGTGGGCCAAGTTGAAAGCTCACATAGGCAGTGAGCCAGGTCAAATGTCCTCACACACACACACACACACACACACATACACATACACAACCCCACCCCACCCAGTAGCCACATGCTCTTACTCTAAAAGGCACGCGTACACACACACACACACACACACTCACACACTCTTTCACTCACAGGTTATACGCTGTCTTCTCAACTGTATGCACACAGATCAGACAGAATAGTACACACACACACACATTCATATACACCGAGACACAGAAGCTACACACCCCAGAGTACACACAAACAGTTATACAGTCAGATTTAACGTGTTTACACACTGACACAGTCGAGCCCAGCTCACGCACCCAGATATGCGGGCCCAAGCTTCCTGCTCTGACACACACACACACACACACACACTCACTCAATCACAGGTTATACGCTCTCTTATTCTCTGCATACACACACAAATGCACACAGATCAGACAGAATAGTATACACGCACACACGTCTATAACTATAGCTATGACAGTCTCTTCTGAATGACATCATGGCACTGGTGAACCACAAAACTATAGCTCTTCAAATGGAGCACACAGTTAGCGTGTGTGTGTGTGTGTGTGTGTGTGTGTGTGTGTGTTTGTCTTTGCTCAGTTTCTCAGTGCTGTTTCATCACTCGGGTATGTGAAGCACCCGAGGATTTAATACAATACAATTTACAGCTGTTTTAATCAAGTTTAATGTGATTCAGCGTTGTGCATTCAGCTCTATTTCTAAAAATAAAATCAGGTTGCAGGACTGACAGATTCAGAGGCCACGCCTCCTTCACTGAGACTGACAGATTCAGAGGCCACACCTCCTTAACTGAGAAAGACAGATATAGAGGCCGCGCCTCCATCACTGTGAGTAACAGATTCAGAGGCCACACCTCCTTCACTAAGACTGACAGATTCAGAGGCCACACCTCCATCACTGAGACTGACAGATTCAGAGGCCACACCTCCATCACTGAGACTGACAGATTCAGAGGCCACACCTCCATCACTGAGACTGACAGATTCAGAGGCCACACCTCCATCACTGAGACTGACAGATACAGAGGCCCCGCCTCCTTCACTGAGACTGACAGATACAGAGGCCCTGCCTCCTTCACTGAGACTGACAGATACAGAGGCCCTGCCTCCTTCACTGAGACTGACAGATACAGAGGCCCTGCCTCCTTCACTGAGACTGACAGATACAGAGGCCCCGCCTCCATCACTGTGAGTGACAGGTACAGAGGCTATGCCTTCTTCACTGAGACTGAAACACAGAAGCCACACCTCCTTCACTGAGACTGAGAAATATAGGAAGTGTGGAAGGAAAGAGAGAAGAGATGACAGAAATATGGAAGTAAAGAATGAAGGAAAGAGGATAAAGGAGTTAAAGAGAGAGAGTGAAATAAAAGAAGGAGACATAACAAGAATGAGAGACTGAGAACTAAGAAAGAATGCAGTGAGAGAAAGGAGAAAAGGGAAGGATAAAGGAAAGGGGCAAATGGATATATAGTGAGAAATAATGCTGAAAATAGAGGAGGGAGAAAGAAGGAGGTAAATGAGAAGAGAGAGAATAGCAGAGAGAGAGAAAGAAATGAGCGAAGGAAATGTAAAGTTGAGGGAAAAAAGGGACAAATAAGAATGTTAAGAAGTCTAAAGAAGGGATAAGGAAGGAAGGAAAGAGAGAGAATGCAGAAAAGAATGAAAAAGAAAAAAAAAAAACAAAAAAAAAAAAAAAAAAAAAAAAAAAAAAAAAAAAAAAAAAAAAAAAAAAAAAAAAAAAAAAAAAAAAAAAAAAAAAAAAAAAAAAAAAAAAAAAAAAAAAAAAAAAAAAAAAAAAAAAAAAAAAAAAAAAAAAAAAAAAAAAAAAAAAAGAAAAAAAAAAAAAAAAAAAAAAAAAAAAAAAAAAAAAAAAAAAAAAAAAAAAAAAAAAAAAAAAAAAAAAAAAAAAAAAAAAAAAAAAAAAAAAAAAAAAAAAGAAAAAAAAAAAGGAAAAAAAAGAAAAGGAGAGAGGAAAAGGGAAAAAAAGAAAAAAAGATAAGGGGAAAAAAAAAAAAAAAAAAAAAAAAAGAGGAGGAAAAAAAAAAAAAAAAGGAAAGAGAAGAGAAAAAAAAAAGAGAAAAAAAAAAAAAAAAAAGAAAAGAAAAAAAAAAAAGGGAAAAAGGAGGGAAGAAAAAAAGGGAAGGAGAGGAGATGGTGAGAGGAGGGGAGGGGGGGGGGGGGGGGGGGGGTGACCGAGAAAGAGTAAGACAACAGGAAGGAAGGAGAGAAAGGGAAAAAAAGAGAAGAGGCTGTAATGGAGACGCGACCGTTAAGACTGTTTATATTCTTGAGTGCACACTTACGTAATATGTGTGTGTGTGCGTGTGTGTGTGTGTGTGCGTGTGTGTGTGTGCGTGCGTGTGCTGGCAAGCGTGCAGGATTTGTCAGGTTGATGAAGTGCGTAAAGCAGAGAGGGGGGAAGAGGGAGGGGGGACTTCTTGAGTAAATGTTATGACGGTCGGGGCTGTGTGCCGTCTCACACACACACACACACACACACACACACACACACACACACACCCGTGCCCAGCAGCTTAAGCATCATCCCACGAACACGTTCCACATCTGTCTGTGTCAGTCATGTGACCTCTGTATTAAAACTGTGCATTTGCTTTAAACACGTAGCGCGCGCACACACACACACACACACACACACACACACACACACACACAGGTCTGTTACGTTGCTTACGTCATTGTGTGAAAACTGCATAAGAAGAGAAGAGCTGCAGATATCTGAGAGCTCTGTGTTTACAGAGCATGAACAGATACACACACTGTGTGTGTGTGTGTGTGTGTGTGTGTGAGAGTGTGTGTGTGAGAGTGTGTGTGTGAGAGTGTGTGTGAGAGTGTGTGTGTGTGAGTGTGTGTGAGTGTGTGTGAGTGTGTGTGAGTGTGTGTTGTGTGTGTGTGTGTGTGTGTGTGAGTGTGTGTGGTGTGAGTGTGTGTGTGTGAGTGTGTGAGTGTGTGGAGTGTGTGAGTGTGTGTGTGTGTGTGTGTGTGTGTGTGTGTGAGTGTGTGTGAGTGTGTGTGTGTGTGTGTGTGTGTGTGAGTGTGAGTGTGTGTGAGTGTGAGTGTGTGTGTGTGTGAGTGTGTGTGAGTGTGTGTGAGTGTGTGTGTGTGAGTGAGTGAGTGTGTGTGTGTGTGTGTGAGTGTGTGTGTGTGTGTGTGAGTCTGTACTGACTGAGGAGTTCTCACATGTTTATCAGAACATGAAACTGAACTTCTTAGACCAAAGGTACATTCTGGAACGTTCTACTACATCCTGAGTTATACAGGAGTGGTCTACTGCCCCATCTGGACATTATTATCTTAGAAAATTGCTCGGAGTGTTCCCCTGTCCCTCCTGCCTGATTAGAACTTTGAACGTCTTCTTTTGCCCCATTAGAACCTTCCACCATCCATTTTTCTTTTGATTGTTCCCCTGTCCCTTCTGCCCTATTAGAACTTTCTCCTGTCCCTTCTGCCCCAGTGGAACCTTCCACTATCGCTTTTTACCCCGTTAGAACCGTGCTGTATCCGGTCTGCCCCATTAGAAAATTCCTCTGTTCTTTCTACCCCAGTGGAACCTTCCACTATCCCCTTTTGCCCCATTAGAACCTTCCCCTGTCCTTTGGGCCGCATTTGAAATGTCACTTCCTCTATTGCTTCACCTATTGCCCCATCCAAATATCATACTGCCGCCATAGTTGAGCATTTTTCGGTCTAATCAGAGCACTCTCCTGCCCCTTCTGCCCTAACTACAATGATCTACTGCCCCACTGTGATTATTTCTGCCTGAATGGTGTGAAGACCTTGTTGTCCTTAGCATCGCTCGCACTTACTGTAATGAAAGTGCAGCTTTGGGAGATAAACAGTGTTTACACACACACACACACACACACACACACATACACACACACACACACACACCTGGTGCTTTGTCCCGTTAATGCTAAACACTTGGCCTGATGTCCGCTTCAAAGGAGAAAAATGAGTAGAGGAGGAGATCACACTTTGATGCTCTGTTGCCTTTCTCTCTCTCTCTCGATCTCTCTCTCGCTCTCTCTCTCTCTCTCGCTCTTTCTCTCTCTCTCTCTCTCTCTCTTGCTCTCTCTCTCTCTCGCTCTCTTTCTCCCTCTCTCCATTTCCATTTTGCGCCTCTGGCTTTCTCCCTCTGCCCATTCTTACATGTTTGTTCTTTCTTTCTTTCTTGGATCAGTTCATCCATCAGGTTCTGTCTCACCGACTCTTTCTTAATCTCACTCATGTGTCTCAGAATCATGTGTGCATCTGGTTCTGTCTTTTTCAGGTTCTCTTTATTTACCGTTTCTATTTGGTGTGAAATGTTCTCCTCCTGCTGTAGCATCGTTCTACTGATCTACTGACCTACTGACCTTTCTGCTACAGTTGAGCCATCTCTTATGTTCTGCTGCCCCAGCTGAACATTCTGCACCTGCAGCCATCTCAGAATGTTCTACTGAATGTTGCCTTGTCCATTCTGCCCCAAACCAAACTTCCCCTTGGGGATCAATAACGTCCGTCCGTCCGTCCATCCATCCATCCATCTATCTATTTATCTAAATATGTTCCTTTTGCTCTATTATTGCATTCCACTGCCCTGTTAGGACTTTCCATTACCTTTTGTGTCCCAGTAATACGTTCTACTATCCCTTCAGTCTAATGAATGTTTCCCTGACCCTTCTGCGCCATTAGAACGTTCCACTATCCCTTGTACCTCATGAGAACGTCCCCATTTTGCATATCCCTTCTGCCCCATTATAATGCCCCCTTATCCCTTCTGCCCCATTAGAATGTCCCCTTATCCCTTCTGCCCCATTAGAACGTCCCCTTATCCCTTCTGCCCCATTAGAATGTCCCCTTATCCCTTCTGCCCCATTAGAACGTCCCCTTATCCCTTCTGCCCCATTAGAACCGTTCCCCATCCCTTCTGCCCCATTAGAAGGTCCCCCTATCCCCTATCCCTTCTGCCCCATTATAATGTCCCCTTACCCCTTCTGCCCCATTAGAACATTCCCTTATCTCTTCTGCCCCATTAGAAGGTCCCCCTATCCCCTATCCCTTCTGCCCCATTACTACATTGCACTATCCCTTCTGCCCCATTAGAAAGTCCCCCTATCCCTCCTGCCCCATTATACCCCAGTATGAATGAGACGTGCAGTGTGGGGCACTGATTGAATGGAAGAATACGCTGGTTTACGCAGAAGCGGTGATGGAGAGCCTCACGCTGCTCTGCTTCCACTCATCCTCTGAGTGTTTGTCTTCAGCGCTGACAGTGACGCCTCTTTATCCCACATTAATATCCTCGACACCGTCCTCGCTAATCGCTAACGACGTCGTTTACTCACGCACAGAGGCCTCGGGCTGCAAACACCGCTCCGCTAATACGTAACGTCCCGCCCGGTACCACACGGATTCCCTTTATACCACAGCAGTCGGCTAACTGCTCCAATTTTTCATTTATTAAAGAACGACACCTCATACTTTCATGGAACGTCTGTGAAACAAGTTACTTCCTGTTCTCACTTTGTACGTTAACGTCCCCCTATCCCTTCTGCTCCATTAGAACGTCCCCCTATCCCTTCTGCTCCATTAGAACGTCCCCCTATCCCTTCTGCTCCATTAGAACGTCCCCATATCCCTTCTGCTCCATTAGAACGTCCCCCATATCCCTTCTGCTCCATTAGAACGTCCCCCTATCCCTTCTGCTCCATTAGAACGTCCCCATATCCCTTCTGCTCCATTAGAACGTCCCCATATCCCTTCTGCTCCATTAGAACCGTCCCCTATCCCTTCTGCTCCATTAGAACGTCCCCATATCCCTTCTGCTCCATTAGAACGTCCCCATATCCCTTCTGCTCCATTAGAACGTCCCCCTATCCCTTCTGCTCCATTAGAACGTCCCCCTATCCCTTCTGCTCCATTAGAACGTCCCCATATCCCTTCTGCTCCATTAGAACGTCCCCATATCTCTTCTGCTCCATTAGAACGTCCCCCTATCCCTTCTGCTCCATTAGAACGTCCCCCTATCCCTTCTGCTCCATTAGAATGTCCCCCTATCCCTTCTGCCCCATTAGACAATTCCCTTATCCCTTCTGCTCCATTAGAATGTCCCCCTATCCCATATCCCTTCTGCTCCATTAGAACGTCCCCCTATCCCTTCTGCTCCATTAGAACGTCCCCCTATCCCTTCTGCTCCATTAGAATGTCCCCTATCCCTTCTGCTCCATTAGAACGTCCCCCTGTCCCTTCTGCCCCATTAGATAATTCCCTTATCCCTTCTGCTCCATTAGAATGTCCCCCTATCCCTTATCCCTTCTGCCCCATTAGAAGGTTCCACTATCCCTTCTGCCGCATTAGAAGGTTCCACTATCCCTTCTGTCCCATTAGAAGGTTCCACTATCCCTTCTGTCCCATTAGAAGGTTCCACTATCCCTTCTGTCTCATTAGAAGGTTCCACTATCTCTTCTGTCTCATTAGAAGGTTCCACTATCCCTTTTGTCCCATTAGAAGGTTCCACTATCTCTTCTGTCTCATTAGAAGGTTCCACTATCCCTTCTGTCTCATTAGAAGGTTCCACTATCCCTTCTGTCTCATTAGAAGGTTCCACTATCCCTTCTGTCTCATTAGAAGGTTCCACTATCCCTTCTTCCCCATTAGAAGGTTCCACTATCCCTTCTGCCCCATTAGAAGGTTCCACTATCCCTTCTGTCTCATTAGAAGGTTCCACTATCCCTTCTGTCTCATTAGAAGGTTCCACTATCCCTTCTGTCTCATTAGAAGGTTCCACTATCCCTTCTTCCCCATTAGAAGGTTCCACTATCCCTTCTGCCCCATTAGAAGGTTCCACTATCTCTTCTGTCTCATTAGAAGGTTCCACTATCCCTTTTGTCCCATTAGAAGGTTCCACTATCTCTTCTGTCCCATTAGAAGGTTCCACTATCCCTTCTGTCTCATTAGAAGGTTCCACTATCCCTTCTGTCTCATTAGAAGGTTCCACTATCCCTTCTTCCCCATTAGAAGGTTCCACTATCCCTTCTTCCCCATTAGAAGGTTCCACTATCCCTTCTTCCCCATTAGAAGGTTCCACTATCCCTTCTGCCCCATTAGAAGGTTCCACTATCCCTTCTGTCCCAATAGAAGGTTCCACTATCCCTTCTGTCTCATTAGAAGGTTCCACTATCCCTTCTTCCCCATTAAAAGGTTCCACTATCCCTTCTGTCTCATTAGAAGGTTCCACTATCCCTTCTGTCTCATTAGAAGGTTCCACTATCCCTTCTTCCCCATTAGAAGGTTCCACTATCCCTTCTGTCTCATTAGAAGGTTCCACTATCCCTTCTGTCTCATTAGAAGGTTCCACTATCCCTTCTTCCCCATTAAAAGGTTCCACTATCCCTTCTGTCTCATTAGAAGGTTCCACTATCCCTTCTGTCTCATTAGAAGGTTCCACTATCCCTTCTTCCCCATTAAAAGGTTCCACCATCTCTTCTGTCTCATTAGAAGGTTCCACTATCCCTTCTGTCTCATTAAAAGGTTCCACTATCCTTTCTGTCTCATTAAAAGGTTCCACTATACCAAGAAACCGCATAGTGTAAACCCCTCTGAAGACGTTGGAAAAGTTACAGCCCGTTACAAAGCACTGACACTGGAGACTCCTTCCATACCGGTCAATCAATAAATAAATCAACAGTAGCAGTAACTGTTTTTTAAAAGATGTTTGATCGGTCGGAGGACGTGAACCTTGATTGAAATCTGCTTCGTTCTCCGACTCTCAGGTGCGATGGTGAGAGGGGGGAGCGCGTGAGGAGATGGGCTGCGCCTCGGCGAAGCAGGTATCGGCTGTGCCGAGTGACGACGAGGGCAGAGGAAAGGCGTACAGCAACGGAGACGTCTACTCCGGTCAGTCTCTCTCTCTGTCTTTTTTTGATCTCTCCTCCTTTCACACACACACACACACACACACACACTCACTCATAGTGGCTGTTCTGCGTCTCACTGTGGGACGCATCTCTGAATAGCGCCCGTCCTCCCACACGCCAAAAAAAAACACCCAAATTTGCATCTTAAATCAGTCAGGAAATCATTTCCTCAGCTAATGGTGGCAACTTTTTCTTTTCTTTCTTTTTTTTTCTTTTTCCCATCCCGGGGGCTGACTGGTGCTGTGTTCTTTATAAAGCTTTAACACTGTTACCCTGTGAAGAAATTGGCACGGTTACTGTGAAAGCAAGCTGTGTAGGTGTGCTGGCAGTGCTAGCAGGCAACGCTAATTGCTTTTGAAGAACATGCGTGATATGTTCTAGGTTCGTTCCGGATTAAATTCAACCTCGGAACACACGGCACTTCTCACAAGCAGTCAAGACGTATCTTGGATATCTCGACGCCGCCGTGTCACGTCACGGAGACGCGATTTTGGTAGATAAAGTATCATGGTCGACGCGAAGGTCAAAATTTCCCCCAAATTATTTTTGCAGCGATCTGTCTTTAAAATGTAAAAAAAAACTTGGACTCATTTCCCATTCACTTACATTGGGAAGGGGCGGGGTTAAAGGTTGTACCGTAGCCAGCCATTAGAGGGCCTCAGAGACACTTTGGCTTGAGCGTTTAAAAATTTGTTACGCGACACTGCGAAGCGACAAACCCGCACGATCGGCCCGAATAATTCCTCGGACCCGATCCAAAGACTGTCTGTAAGAGGTAACTGTATGATGCGCGAAAAAAAAGAGAACGGAAGAAAAGCACGCGTCCCGTCGTTACGCGACCTCTCGTTCTGTGTACGGACACACGTGACGAAGAAAAATAAAGCTTGGAAAAGGGAAGTAACGTAAGTAAGGATCGTTGGTGTCTTTGGGGACCGTCCGTAGAAAGTAGATTAGCCCTGCTAATGAAGCTGCTAATTAGCGCCGCATCTCTGCTAATGAAGGAATAAATAAATTGTAAATGGACGCTACAAGCGACAGACTGCAAGAGGCAAACGTGTGAACGCGGGGGTTAGTTGAGCTACAATGCCAATCGTACTAGCAAGTAAAAGCGTACGTATAGCTAGCAGTTTAACTAGCCAAACACACAGGCGATTAAATATTGTAGTAGAAATGCAGAAGACGTACGTATAGCCGAAAGTGTTCAATGTAAAATGAGTTTAAAAATGCTAAGCTAATAGAATGGAACGGTCAAATTATTGCAAACTACACCCGAGTAATGACGGATAAATGCGCTGTCGGTTTAAACTAGCTGGTGGCTAATACGGATATAATAACTACAGACGCCCGTGGTGTTTGTAACATTTCAGGGAAAATTATTGTGTTTTTTTTTTTTCTCTCCTCCTTTCTTCTGTGAACAAACAGCTATGAAATGTCCCAAAACAGCCCCCCCCACCCCGTGAAACTGTCGCTTTATCTTTCTGATGAAACACTTCACCCGGCCGATAAATCCTGCGAACTCTGGATCGTATCCGTGACGAGCAGGTGCTTATTATACCGTTTGGAAAAGCGTCGGCCGTGAAGTGCGAGACGCGGCGCTCGTGAAAGGACTGGCACGGCTCGGCCGGTATGATTAGCGCTAGGCGGCCCGTGAATACCTTCTGTGTAGGCGTGCAGTAGGTTTGGACGAATGCGACGATACGACTGCGGTTCAGTTGTTTCGGCGTGTTCAGTCGTGTTAAAAACGGACCCGGGGAAGACGAAGAAAAAACAGATCGCTAGGTCTTTACCAAAGCAGTCAGGCGTCAAAGTGCTTTTAATCACTCGCGTTACTGCTTCTCCGTCAGCGGTTTATTATATCACGATACGGAGCCCGATGGGTCGGGATATTAATATTTAATCGCAGAGCTGGAATCGTGGAGCGCCGGTTCCCAGGCGACCGAATCGCACGGAGAGACCGAGTCACTGATAACCGGTTGGATTAAACGAGCAGCGAGACGTGACGAGAACCCGTTCGGTCCCCCGTACACGGCGGCCAGGCTTTATTTTATCCGAGACGCTTTCTGACGTTGTCGAGGAACAGACGACTGTAATTAATGTGCGTGTGTGCGTGTTGCTTCTGAGCCATTAGGTCCTGATTAAACGGGGCTAATGAGATAGTCACCATAGAAATGTTTTGTATCCAGTCTCCACCCCTCCACACCTCCAGTGTCCGGGGGGTTCGATTCCCGCCGGTACCCTGTGTGTGTGTTCTCCCCGTGCTGCGGGGGTTTCCTCCGGGTTCTCCGGTTTCCTCCCTAAGTCCAAACACATGCATGGTAGGGTTATGGGCGTGTCTAAAGTGTCCGTAGTGTATGAATGGGTGTGTGAGTGTGTATGTGATTGTGCCCTGATGTACTGGTACCCTGTCCAGGGTGTACCCCGCCTTGTCCCCGATGCTCCCTGGGATAGACTCCAGGTTCCCCGTGACCCTGAAAAGGTGTAAGCGCTAGAAGATTGATGGACTCATGCAGAGCTCAATTTTTATTTATTTTTTTCTTTAAAGGGAAAAGGATCATTTGATTGGCAGGTCATCTCCCCCTAACCACGCCTCCTCATATTCTATTCCTTCTAACCCCGCCCCCTTTCCCCA
>CM022776.1:17657110-17667110 GCA_012411365.1 Ameiurus melas
CTCCCTCTCTCCTCTCTCTCCCTCTCTCTCCCCTCTCCTGCCCTCTCTCTCTCTCCTCTCTCTCCCCTCTCTCTCCCTCTCTCTCTCTCCTCTTTCTCCCTCTCTCCCCTCTCTCATCCCCCTCTCTCTCCCTCTTCTTTCCTCTCTTTCTCCCTCTCTGTCCCTCTCTCCCTGTTTCTCCCTCTCTCCTCCCCTCTCTCCCTCTCCCTCCTTTTTCCCTCTCTCTCCCCTCTCTCTCTCCCTCTTTCTCCCTCTCTCCCTCTTTTTCTCCCTCTCTCTCCCCTCTCTCTCCCCCCTCTCTCCCCTCTCTCCTCTCCCTCTTTCTCCCTCTCTCTCCCCTCTCTAGGTCCCCTCTCTCTCCCTGTTTCTCCCTCTCTCATCCCTCTCTCTCTCCCTCTCTCCCTCTCTCGTCCCTCTCTCTCCTGTTTCTCCCTCTCTCATCCCCCTCTCTCTCCCTCTTTCTCCTCTCTCTCCCCCTCTCTCTCCCTCTTTCTCCCTCTCTCTCTCCCTCTCTCCCCTCTCTCTCTCCTCTCTCTCCCTCTCTCCTCTCTCTCTCCCTCTTTCTCCCTCTCTCTCCCTCTCTCATCCCTCTCTCTCTCCTCTCTTCCCTCTCTCTCCCCTCTCTCCCCTCTCTAGGTCCCCTCTCTCTCCGTTTCTCCCTCTCTCATCCCCTCTCTCTCTCCCTCTTTCTCCCTCTCTCTCCCTCTCTCTCCCCTCTCTCTCCCTCTCTCTCTCCTCTCTCCTCTCTCCTCTCTCTCTCCTCTTTCTCCCTCTCTCTCCTCTCTCATCCCCTCTCTCTCTCCCTCTTTCTCTTTCTCTCTCCCCTCTCTCTCCCTCTCTCATCCCCCTCTCTCTCCCTCTTTCTCCCCTCTCTCCCTCTCTCATCCCCTCTCTCTCTCCCTCTCTCCCTCTTTCTCTCTCTCATCCCTCTCTCTCTTTCTTCTTTTCCTCTTTCTCTCTCTCCCTCTCTCTCTTTCTCTCTCTCTCTCTCTCTCTCTCTCTCTCTCCCCGTCTCTCTCTCTCTCAGTATTCATTCGTCAGAGAGTCAGCAGGAGTTCTTCAGAATGCTGGACGAGAAGATTGAGAAGGTGAGAGCGGGATGAAAGGATGGAGGGGAGGGATGGATGATGAAAACACAGGAGTGGGGGAGGGGAGGGGCTCGTCTTTGGGCTGTTGAGATTTAAAGGGCCGGCACACTGTTGTTTCATCCTCCCAGAGAATTCGGTGTCATGTGGGTTCACATGGAAAATGATGACCGTGTCGGAAACGATCCGTCCTCTTATCTCTCTGTTGTTGGGTTTTTTTCCCCCCCTCCAACTTCCTCTTTAACCTTGTGACTTTATCTGTCCATCTCTGCGTCCATCCTTCCATCCATCTGCCGTTTTCTCCTCACGGGTTTTTTGACGCTGGGCGGCGGAGAGTCGGGAAGGGGCTTAGACGTACAGTATGTCTGATCATCACGAGATCTGACACGCCCACACTGTTACAGTTGAATGATAGCTCTGAATATATTTCTTGAATCCACCGTCGGGAAATGTGTCTTTGATGACTTTAAAGATTCATATTTGACACTGTGTTTCCAAATCTATAGCTTTAATATATGTGATGTTAAATAAACATCGTAAATAACCCATACATTTGTTCCGGTGACCCAAAAAGGTGTTTTTGTGTGGGTTTGTTTTTGACGAGGCGTGAAGCTGAAGCTGTTGGCCCTCTTCCGCATACGTGAGCTCACCGAAGCCCGCGATTGGCTAGCGGACACTTTGTGTACAGTTCAAGCGTCACCATGACGATGGTTCTTCTCTAGCGCTTCATACGCAGCTCTGAACGTTATTCCCGAGGTGTTTGATACAACGGTTCGTGACGGACGATCACCGTGAGCGCTTTTCCAATCCTTTTTTGTGCGTTCTCGTGCGCGGAGTTATTTAGAGAGAGAGAAACAAACGCTGTGGGCGGAGTCTCGGGTTCGGCATAACGCCGTGGTAAAACACTTATTAGTCGCTGAAAATAATTCTGCGCAGTCTGATGATGTAACTCTGAGTGCTGCTCTAAGCTGCGAGATTATGAGATTTCAGTCATAAAAATGTTTAACGTGACTTTCGGGAGCGATTCTGGGAGACTTGATGAGTGCGAGTGAGATTCTGATGTAACAACTCTCTCTCTATCCCTCTTTCGCTCTCTCTCTTCTTTCCTTCTGTCTGTCTCTCATCGTTCTCTCTTTTTCTATCTCTCCTCTTTCTCAAACTCTCTCTCAATCTGTCTCTCTCTCTTCCTGTCTCTCTCTTTCTGTCGCTCTCTGTCTCTCTCTCTGTTTCTCTTTCTGTCTCTGTCTCTCTCTCTGTTTCTCTTTTTCTTTCTCTCTGTCTCTGTCTCTCTGTTTCTCTTTCTGTCCCTGTCTCTCTCTCTGTTTCTCTTTTTCTTTCTCTCTGTCTCTCTCTGTTTCTCTTTCTGTCTCTGTCTCTCTCTGTTTCTCTTTCTGTTTCTGTCTATCTCTCTATCTGTCTCTGTCTCTCTCTGTTCTGTTTCTCTGTTTCTATTGCTCAATCTCTCTCTCTCTCTCTCTCTCTCTCTCTCTCTCTCTCTCTCTCAATATGTCTCTCTTGCTCTATCTATCTATCTCTATCTATCTATCTATCTATCTATCTATCTGTCTGTCTGTCTGTCTGTCTGTCTGTCTGTCTGTCTGTCTGTCTGTCTGTCTGTCTGTATGTCTGTCTGTCTGTTTCTTTCTCTCTCTCTCTCTCGTGCTGTCTCTTAATCTGTCTCTCTCTCTCTCTCTCTCTCTCTCTCTCTGTAGGGACGAGACTACTGTTGGGAGGAAGAGCGAGCGAGAGGGAATGAGAGAAAAATAGAGAGAACATTCCCTTCTATGGAGTGAATTCAAATCAGTGTTTTGTCTATAACTGCTCAGATTGGAAGGGTGTGTGTGTGTGTGTGTGAGTGCGCGTGCGTGTGAGTGCGTGACTGAGTGTGAGAGAAAGTAAAAGCTAGTGTGAGCCTGCGATCGGGAATTTCCCTCGAGAACTATAACTGCCTCCCCCCTTTACCCCCCACCCACTTTCCTCCTGCCTCCATCTACGGCGGAATGAGGAAATGGACGTTTTGATTGACATCTGTTTGAACAAGCGATCTACTGAGGATTTAACGCCGTCCCTCTGCACCTCCTGATTGGTCGGTTATGGACCCACAACTTCCTCCCCGAGTGTGAGAGACAATGAGAAGAAAGAGGATGACAAGGGGAACAGGATGTTTTTGTGCCCTCGGGCAGAAAACATGGGATGGAAGGACGTGACACAGAACGCGTGTGTGTGTGTGTGTGTGTGTGTGTGTGTGTGTGTGTGTGTGTGTGCTGATCTGTAAAGAAAAACAGAAGAGATATTTTAATAAGAGAGATATGGAAGATGGAAAGCTTCGAAGGACATTTTATTTTAATTTGTGGAGTTTTTCATTTCATTTTGTTATTATTATTATTATTTGTTGTTGTTGTTGTCGTTGTTGTTTTTTTTTGGCTCATATGATAGCACAGTGCCCCTTTTCAGACTAAATATGTAACGGGCAGGGCCGCACTGACCCCGTACCCACCCTTCTTCTCTCTCTCTCTCTCTCTCACTCACACACACACACACACACACACACACACACACACACACAGACTTTAACCACGGTTGCCGTTTATCTGAACCGCGCTGCCGTTGCGTTCTCAAACCTGATTGGTCGGAAGGTGTCGATTCATTTTCTATAATCACGGGATTTACGCGCTCTTTCTACCGTAATACATTATCGTTCCTATAATGCTGGGACACCGTTTACGGCTGCTGTGAGTGACGGCCGCACGAATCTCAAAGTAGATTTCTGTGATTAAAAAGAGTGTTAAAAAAAAATAAAGTTTGAGAACTTTAAAGGCAGCGTCAAGCTCCGTAAAAATAACGGGTATCTTTGTAATCTGTGTCTCATATATATATATATATATATATATCGTTCAGGCGGCTAGGATATGGTCTCGGTGCATCCTGCTAGCTCTTCAGCTTCGGGCCAGCTAGCAGCGTCTGGGCGGGGCCTAAGCGCGATGATAGAATTGACGGGCGAAGCGATAGCATGGGAGAAACGTCGTGGTTGTTTGTAAATTCTATTCACGTGGTATGACTAAACGGTGCTTGGACCCCTACGTAAATCTCCATATGTGGTTGTGGATGGTGATGCGAGCCGGACCGTAGCTCTTGGCCCGTGGAGTAGTGTTTCCTGGGTGAAGGGTCGGGCGGCGACAAGCCGGACACTTCACCGGTAAATACCCTCTTTTTTCATCGCAACAAGTGGTGGACTTACGTCTAATTTATTTAAATCTTTTATTTCCTTTGTTTTATTTTGTTTTGGTTTTGTTCTTAGATCTATTAGTTGGTTGGCTACGGCAGTAGGCGCTTCTGCTAGTGGCGGGCGTACCGGATCCGCGTGTTCTGTGTCTACTGTCTTCACTCCCACATGGTATTCGGCGTCACGCCAGATCTGCATGAGTTCGACTCGAAAAGTCGCTGGACGAAACCCCCCCTCCTCTCAACTGAGGTGGATATAAACACAATTTATGTAAAATGGACAACTTTGAGAAAACATTGACTTTTAAAATGTCAAAGTGGTGAAATATCAATCTGGCAGTACTCTAAGGTGAGCGTGAAATACACAGACACACACACACACACACACACACACAGACACAGACACACACAGAAAAACACAGACACACACACACAGACACACACACACACACACACACACACACAGGGGGTGCTGTGTACAAACTCCAGCAGTGTGAGTCCTGCTCCTGCTTCTGTTCTCTTAATTCCTGAATCTGCTCCTTTTTTTTGGGAATGATGTTATTTTCCAATATTTTTTCTATTAAACATGAAAAATGAAGAACTGTTTCTCTGTGTGATTACTTCTCTCTCTCTCTCTCTCTCTCTCTCTCTCTCTCTCTCCCTTATACATCTCTAACTCTCTCTCTCTCTCTCTCTCCCCTTATACATCTTTCTCTCTCTCTCCTTTTACATCTCTCTTTCTCTCCTCTTATACATCTCTCTTTCTCTCTCTCTCTCCTTATACATCTCTCTCTCCCCTTATACATCTCTCTCTCCCCTTATACATCTCTCTCTCCCCTTATACATCTCTCTCTCTCTTCTTTACATCTCTATCTCTCTCTCCCTTATACACTCTCTCTCTTCTTATACATCTCTCTCCTTATACATCTCTATCTCTCTCTCCTTATACATCTCTTCTCCTTCTTATGCATCTCTCTCCCTTATACATCTCTATCTCTCTCTCCCCATACATCTCTCTCTCTCTTCTTATACATCTCTCCCCCCTTATACATCTCTCTCTCTCCTTCTATACATCTCTATCTCTCTCTCTCCTTATACTCTATCTCTCCTCTCTCCTTATACATCTCTCTCTCCCTTATACATCTCTATCTCTCTCCTTATACATCTCTCTCTCTTCTTATCACATCTCTCCTTATACATCTCTATCTCTCCTTATACATCTCTCTCTCTTATACATCTCTCCCCTTATACATCTCTATCTCTCTCTCCCCTTATACATCTCTCTCTCTCTTCTTATACATCTCTCTCCCCTTATACATCTCTATCTCTCTCTCCCCTTATACATCTCTCTCTCTCTTCTTATACATCTCTCTCTCTCTCCCCTTATACATCTCTATCTCTCTCTCCCTATACATCTCTACCTCTCTCTCCCTTATACATCTCTATCTCTCTCTCCCTTATACATCTCTCTCTCTCTTCTTATACATCTCTCTCTCTCTCTCCTTAGCCATCTCTACTCTCTCTTCTTATACATCTCTTCTCTCTCTCCTTATACATCTCTCTCTCTCTTCTTATACATCTCTATCTCTCTCTCTCCCCTTATACATCTCTCTTTCTCTCTCTCTCTCCTTATACATCTCTCTCTCTCTTCTTATACATCTCTATCTCTCTCTCTCCCCTTATACATCTCTCTTTCTCTCTCTCTCTTCTTATACATCTCTCTCCCCTTATACATCTCTCTCTCCCTTATACATCTCTCTCTTCTATCTCTCTCCCTTAACTACATCTCCTCCTCTCTGTACCTATCTCTCTCCCTTATACATCTCTCTCTCCCCTTATACATCTCTCGCTCTTCTTATACATCTCTATCTCTCTCTCTCCCCTTATACATCTCTCTTCTTATACATCTCTCAACGCTTATACATCTCTTTCTCTCTCTCCCCTTATACATCTCTCTCTCTCTTCTTATACATCTCTCTCCCCTTATACATCTCTCTCTCTCCTCTTATACATCTCTCTCTCTCTCCTTATACATCTCTCTCCCCTTATACACTCTATCTCTCTCCCTTATACATCCTCTCTCATACGTCTCTCTTCCTTATACATCTCTATCTCTCTCTCCTTATACATCTCTCTCTCTTCTCTTATATATCTCTCTCTTCTCTCCTTATACATCTCTATTCTCTCTTCTTATACATCTCTATCTCTCTCTCTCTCCCATCTCTATCTCTCTCTCTCCTTATACATCCATCTCTCCTTATACATCTCTCTCTCTTCTTATACATCTCTCTCCCTTTACATCTCTATCCTCTACCATCTCTCTCTCTCTTCTTATACATCTCTCTCTCTCTCTCCTTATACATCTCTCTCTCTTCTTATACATCTCTCTCCCCTTATACATCTCTATCTCTCTCTCCCCTTATACATCTCTATCTCTCTCTCTCCCCTTATACATCTCTATCTCTCTCTCCCCTTATACATCTCTATCTCTCTCCCTTAGCCATCTCTCTCTCTCTCTCTCCTGCCATCTCCATCTCTCTCCTTATACATCTCTCTCTCCTTATACATCTCTCTCTCTCCTTATACATCTCTCTCTCTCTCTTCTTATACATCTCTCCCCTTTCATCTCTATCTCTCTCCCTTGCCATCTCTATCTCTCTCTCCTTATACATCTCTCTCTCTCTCTCTCTCTCTCTCTCCTTATACATCTCCATCTCTCTCCCCTTATACATCTCTCTCTCCTTATACATCTCTCTCTCCTTATACATCTCTCTCTCTCCTTTCATCTCTCTCCCTTATACATCTCTATCTCTCCTCCTTACATCTCTCTCTCTCTCTCTCCTTATACATCTCTTCTCTATACATCTCTCTCTCTCTCCTTCTCTCTTCATCTCTCCTCCTTTTACATCTCTCTCTTCTCTTCTTATGCATCTCTCCTTATACATCTCTATCTCTCTCTCCTTATACATCTCTCTCTCTCTCTCCTCTTATACATCTCTCTCTCTCTTCTTATACATCTCTCCTTATACATCTCTATCTCTCTCTCCCCTTATACATTCTCTTTCTCTCTCTCTCCTTATACATCTCTCTCATATATCTCCTCTACTCATCTCTATCTCTCTCCCCTTATACATCTCTCTCTCTCTCTCTCCTTATACATCTCTCTCTCTCTCTCTCCTTATACATCTCTCTATCTCTCTCCCATATACATATCTCTTTATCTCTCTCTCCTTATACATCTCTCTCCCTATACATCTCTCTCTCTCTCTCTTATACATCTCTCTTTTCTCTCTCTCTCTCTCCCCTTATACATCTCTCTCTCTCCCCTTATACATCTCTCTCTCTCTCCCCTTATACATCTCTCTCTCCCTTGTACACTCTATCTCTCTCTCCTTATACATCTCTCTCTCTCTCTCTCTCTACGCTCTCTCTCTCTCCTTATACATCTCTCTCTCTCTCTCCCTTATCTCTCTCTCTCCTTATACATCTCTCTCCTTATACATCTCTATCTCTCTCTCCCCTTATACATCTCTTTTCTCTCTCTCTCCTTATACATCTATCTCTCTCACTTTTACATCTCTCTCCTTATACATCTCCTTCTCTCTCTCTCCTTATACATCTCTCTCCCCTTATACATCTCTATCTCTCTCTCCTTATACATCTATCTCTCTCTCTCCCCTTATACATCTCTCTCTCTCCCCTTATACATCTCTTTTCTCTCTCTCTCCTTATACATCTATCTCTCTCATTTATATCTCTCTCCCTTATACACCTCTCTCTTTCTCTCTCTCCTTATACATCTCTCTCCCCTTATACATCTCTATCTCTCTCTCTCCTTATACATCTCTATCTCTCTCCCCTTATACATCTCTCTCTCCTTATACATCTCTCTCCTTATACATCTCTATCTTCTCTCCCTTATACATCTCTCTCTCTCTCTCTCTCTCTCTCTCTCTCTCCTTATACATCTCTCTCTCCCCCCAATACATCTCTCTCTCTTATACATCTCTCCCTTATACATCTCTCTTTCTCTCCCTTATACATCTCTCTCTCTCTCCTTATACATCTCTCTCCTTATACATCTCTCTCTCTCTCTTCCTCTCCCTTATACACTCTCTCTCTTCTTATACATCTCTCTCTCTCCCTTATACATCTCTCTCTCCCCCCTTATACATCTCTCTCTCTCCTTATACATCTCTCTTTCTCCTTATACATCTCTATCTCTCTCTTCTTATACATCTCTCCCTCTCTCTCTCTCCTTATACATCTCTCTTTCTCTCTCTCTCTCCTTATACTCTCTCTCTCATTTTACATCTCTCTCCTTATACATCTCTCTCTCTCTCTCTCCTCTCCATCTCTCTCTCTCTCTCTCTCTCCTTATACACTCCTTCCTCTCCCCCCCTTATACATCTCTCTCCTTCCTCTCTCTCTCTCCTTATACATCTCTCTCTCTCCTTATACATCTCTCTTCTCTCTCTCCCTTATACATCTCTCTCTCTCATTTTACATCTCTCTCCTTATACATCTCTCTCTCTCTCCTTATACATCTCTCTTTCTCTCTCTCTCTCCTTATACATCTCTCTCTCTCTCTCCTTATACATCTCTCTCTCTCATTTATCTCTCTACCTTATAATCTCTCTCTCTCTCTCCTTATACATCTCTCTCTCTCTCTCTCCTTATACATTCTCTCTCTCTCTCCTTATACATCTCTATCTCTCTCCTTATACATCTCTCTCTCTCTTCTTATACATCTCTCTCCTTATACATCTCTTCTCTCTCTCCTGCCATCTCTCTCTCTCTCTCCTTATACATCTCTCTCTCTCCTTATACATCTCTCTCTCTTCTTATACATTCTCTCTCTCTCATTTTACATCTCTCTCTTTTACATCTCTCTTTCTCTCTTCTCTCTCTCTCTCCTTATACATCTCTCTCTCCTTATACATCTCTCTCTCTCTCCTTATACATCTCTATCTCTCTCTCTCCCTTATACATCTATCTCTCTCTCCCCTTATACATCTCTCTCTCTCTAACACTCTCTCTCTCCCTTATACATCTCTTTCTCTCTCTCTCTCCTTATACATCTATCTCTCTCATTTTACATCTCTCTCCCCTTATACATCTCTCTTTCTCTCTCTCTCCTTATACATCTCTCTCTCCTTATACATCTCTATCTCTCTCTCTCCCTTCATCTCTATCTCTCTCTCCCTTATACATCTCTCTCTCTCTCTCTCTCTCTCTCTCCTTATACATCTCTCTCTCTCTCTCTCTCTCCCCTTATACATCTCTCTCTCCCCCCTTATACATCTCTCTCCCCCCTTATACATATCTCTCTCTCTCCTTATACATCTCTCCTTATACATCTCTATCTTTCTCTCACATACATCTCTCTCTCTCCTTATACATCTCTCTCTCTCCTTATACATCTCTCTCTCTCCTTATACATCTCTTCTCTCTCTCTCCCCTTATACATCTCTCTCTCTCTCTCTCTTGACATCTCCTCTCTCTCTCCCTTATACATCTCTCTCCCCCTTATACATCTCTCTCTCTTACTTATACATCTCTCTTTCTCCTTATACATCTCTATCTCTCTCTCTTCTTATACATCTCTCTCTCTCTCTCTCCCTTATAACACCTCTTTCTCTCTCTCTCTCATATACACTCTCTCTCTCATTTTACATCTCTCCCTTATACAT
>CM022776.1:17672110-17689610 GCA_012411365.1 Ameiurus melas
CCCTTTAACAGCACGACATGGACTGTTTTCTTTCCGTACTTGCTGTACTACTGTACTGGGTTTTAATCGCGTCTCCTCTAATTGTAGTGCAATATACGGTCAAGGCCGCAAGTTTGCATGGTTTCCAATAAGAACAATTTCCACCGGTCATCCTGTGCAAAAGTTTACACCCCCCCCCCCTGGGTCCTTCAGTGTGAAAAGACGGATCTAAACATCATGCAGTCGCTGATGGAAAGGGCTCAGATATGCAGAGGATGCTGGGAAAGTAAAGAACGTGCCGGACCTGGAGGATTTATTCTGGAGAACGGCGGGCAGTTTAAACTGCTCAGGACCAACAAGGGACTCGTGAAGAACTCTCACAGAACATACACACATCATGTCGTGGATCATCCAGTGTAACGACACATGGGATTAATAATCAAGGGCGTGTAAACTTTTGAGCTGGTACATGTGTGTAAATTCGGCTGTTATTTTAAAGATTTATGAACATGTTGCAGGTTCTGCAAGGCGAATGTAAACGCACGTGCACTTCTGTATAATGCCTCCTTCACGCTTTATAGTAGACTACATGTTACACACGGCTTTCACATTTGCCCTTTGACCTCACTGACGCTCTGTCAGCTCCGAACCTACGCTTGTCTTGTTTTTTTTTTTTTCTACAGCTGATGCAATCGAGTCCAACCAGCTGGTGTTCTGAACCCTAGAGGAAAATATCACCGCATGACTGCGATTAACAGATCTGACGTCAGGTCAAGTACCAGGCGATGACGACTTCAGTTTAAATCTTGTGTGTGTGTGTGTGTGTGTGTTCGAAGGTATGAGAGCAGGGTTTGAACCATAATAGACTCGGACTCGGAAAGCGAGCCCTTGAGTTCCTTCCTGGCACGACTCAAAGGCATTTTTTCCATCATAAAACCCCTTTTTTTTTTAAATATCTTGTGTTTTTTAGGGGTTTTTTTTGTTCCAACAGTACAAAACATTTAAATCTGTGTGGGCAAATCAGTAGATAACTCATTTTGCTTTCTGAATGGTTTCTGGCATGATGTTGTTGTATTTTTTAAACTAAATATTAATCGAGGTATGTACGCCAAACAGGGCAAAATATGAGCTTTTTGCTCAAGGAAGGAAGGAAGGAAGGAAGGAAAAGGAAAGGAAAGGAAAAGAAAAGACCGATGGCAGGTCACGATGTAGACCACTGTGGATTTATATTAATACAAGAAACACTAAGATGCGTACGACGAATGGCGTTTATAGATTATACAAACGATTCATGGCATCTAACGAACGCCGGTAACATTCAAAAGTGCTCGTTTCCGTCAGATTTCCTCTCTTTATTTAATCAAATGCAATCGCTCCGTGTCCATATGCGGTTCTCTGGTTATCTCCGACCTGCCAAAAACGTACCGGTCGGTATATTCACTACACTAAAAACCCACTTGTCGTGAATGTGTGTGTGCATGGTCACCTGTGATGGAATGGCGTCTCATCCGGGGTGTATTCCCATCTCACGGTGTTCCCGGGACAGTCTCCGGATCCGGGCGGGACTCTGACCAGGGTAAAGCACTTACTGAAGATGAATAAATAAAGACATGAATGAATGAAAGATGTCTCTAGAATTATATTTTTAAAAAAATAATTATTCTCATTGGTAAACATCACGTCGTCTCTTTACACCATACACGCCTTTATATGAAAATATGTATTTCATAACATTAAAAAAAAGGCCACACCACAATCTCTCGATCCAGTGGAACTCTTGATTTGACGTGTTTCGAGCTGATTCGGGGTCTGGGAATAATCTGAAAGTGTGTGGTGTTTGAGCAGGAAATGTGTAGAGCACATGGTCCAAACCCTGGTCCTGGAGACCCAGGAGATTATTTGACCAAGAGAGGGTGCTATAAGACTGTGTGACACCAGAACATCCTCTCTCTCTTTCTCTCTCTCTCTCTCTCTCTCTCTCTCTCTCTCTCTATATATATATATATATATATATATATATATATATTTATATATGAGTTGTTATTATTTCGTTTTTACAGCCTATTTATAAAACTAATTGGCTGGCCATTTAAATTGTATGGCTAATAATAATAATAATAATAAGAATAATAATAGTAAAGCAGGCAAAATAACTAGCATGAATGAAAATAAGAAAAGCCTGTTTGTCAACACGCCGACATTTTGTTTTTAAAACCTAATATTTTAGAGGATTTAATCCTAACATGGTGAACAAATCATATTCTAGAATTCAGGCAGTTTTACTGGGGTTATCTCTTACAGTGTAGGAAGTATTCTTCTGGAAAGACCTTTGTAATATCACAGTCTAAAACTGGGTTTAAAGAGTAGCAGATCAGTAAATCACATGTAAATGAATCATATGAAAAGGAATCACATGTAAAGGAATCATACGTCAAGGAATCACATGTAAATGAATCATCCGTAAAGGAATCACAAGAAAAGGAATCACATGTAAAGGAATCATCCGTAAAATAATCACAAGAAAAGGAATCACATGTAAAGGAATCACATGTAAATGAATCATACGTAAAGGAATCACATGTAAATGAATCAAATGAATCATAATAAATTAAAGACAAAACCTAATATTTAACACGCATTTTCTTTTTTTTTAGGTAGAAAATTAAGGAATTAAGATCTCTCATTAAAAGATTAAATGAAATATAGTGTAGCGGTACGGGGTTCGATTCCCACCGTGGCCCTGTGTGTGCGGAGTTCACATGTTCTCGTGCTGCGGGGGTTTTCTCCGGGTACTCCGGTTTCCTCCGCCAGTCCAAACACATGCATGGTAGTCTGATGGGCGTGTCTAAAGTGTCCGTAGTGTATGAATGGGTGTGTGAGTGTGTATGTGAGTGTGCCCTGCGATGGACTGGCACCCTTGTCCAGGGTGTACCCCGCCTCGTGCCCGATGCTCCCTGGGATAGACTCCAGGTTCCCCGCGACCCTGAAGAAGGAATAAGCGGTAGAAGATGGATGGATGGATGATGGTACACATTCGCATAACATGGATGATTACTTGGATTTCAACAAATTAGTCAAAGGTTCCCTGTCGGGGGCGTGACCTTCAGATTCCACAGTTGTAAGGGGCGTGGTCTGGATGCTGCTGTTTGCAGAGGGCGCGGCCACGCCTAACACCTTGTTTATTTTAACATTAAGCCATGTAAAAACCTTGTGTGTGTGGGGGGGGGTTAATGTCCCGTCAATTAAACCGCAGTTAGCTGGATTATTAAAACGATCTTTTAGTTAGAGATTATATGAGTGATAAATCCAGGAGACTTCTTCAGTCCGGATGGAAAGAGGTGTAAAAGTAGGTGAGTAGAGTGAGAGGAGGAGGAGGAGGAGGAGGAGACGCGCGCATGGAGAGGTAAATAGGCACACAGGCTCTCTTATTCTCTCTCTCTCTCTCTCTCTCTCTCTCTCTCTCCGCACAGAGCTCCGCTGTAGCCCGGCTCCTGCAGTCACGATGGCCGAGCTGTGCGCGCTGAGGCTCGGCGTGCTGTGCGCGCTCCTGTGCGCGTCCGCGTGCGTGTCGGTGGATGCGGATCTGGATCCGGTGCGTCCGGAGTCCGCGGTGCTGAAGCCGCGGGTGATGATCGCGGTGTTGGCCCGGAACTCTGCTCACAGCCTGCCGCACTTCCTGGGCTGCATCGACCGCCTGGAGTACCCCAAAGAGCGCATGGCCATATGGTGAGACACAGCCTACAATGAGCACAGTGTTTACTCTCAATCTGTGTGTGTGTGTGTGTGTGTGTGTGTGTGTGTGTGTGTGTGTGTGTGTGTGTGTGTGTGTGTGTGTGTGTGTGTGTGTACAGGGTCTTCTGCGGTTTCATAACAGGGTTTAAATTTGGTTTTAACTTTAAGCTTTTAACATTTTCGGTTATTATTGTAGTTATTATTATAAGAACATTGGGTAATTGATAAAGGATTGCATCATCGTTGTTATCATTAGTAGTACTAGTAAATTTATTGTTGTTAATAATAATAATAAGAAGAAGAAGAATAATACAAACATAGCACATTGTATATTATTACATACCAACATATTATAAACAGAGCACGTTTGCCTCGCACCTCCAGGGTTGAGGGTTCGAATTCTCCCCCTGCTTTCGGGGGATTTCTCCGGGTACTCCGGTTTCGTCCAAATTCTCTGTAGTGTGTGAATGTGTGTGTGAGATTGTGCCCTGAATTCCCTGGGATAGACTCCAGGCTCCCTGCAACACTGTATAGGATAAGCGGTATAGAAGATGGATAATAATAATAATAATAATAATAATAATAATAATAATGCCTTAAGGGGCAGAGTGGTGGTGCAGCGGGTACAGTAGAGTTCCAATGTCACGACTCCACTGTCGATCCCGAGCTCGGGTTCCTGTCTGTATGGAGTCTCACATGTTCTCTGTAGGTCCATGTGGGTTTCCTGCAGGTTCTCTGCTTTCCTCCAACCTCCCAAAAACATTCCAGCCACACTAAATTGCGTGTAAGTGTGTGAAAGTTCGTTCAGGGTGTCCAGCAACGGACTGGCGTCCTGTCTGGGCAGAATTCCCACCTCACACCCGCACAGTGTTCCCTGGATGGACACCGGATCCACCACCTGGACAGATTTTGGATCCATCGCCACTCAGATCCTGAAGAGCAGTGTGTGATGAATAAATGAATGAACGAATAAAGCTTCATAAATGGGCTGGGCGATATGCAATATGTCACTGATACGATCTCAGTGTCGCAAGGAATGACAGAAATTGTGACAGTAGGGTTGTCGGGAGTTTCGGAAATACTTTTAAAAGCTGCGCTCTGACAGCTAGCGGGTTGATATCACCGTTTCTTCTTTCATGCATCGAATAACCAAGCGGAAAAGAACAAAATCGTTGGTTAAATCAGACATCGGAAAATAAGACGCAAGGAGCGATAAGAAATAGTAACTAAACTGCAACAGACGTAAATAACGGCTGGAACAATTCTAGTGTATACAGCTGTTGAGGACTTTATCCTGGATGAAACAGTTGATACAGTATCTGAATTTTAAGCATGGACTGGTCCGTGTCGCCTAATGGAGGGTTCTGCAGGGACACGTCTCTCCTCGTGCTGTGGATGTTTAGTAGAGCGTGTAGCAGTAGTGATTACAGCAGGTCTCCTGTGGTGACGTTGTTAAAGAAACCCTTCAGTAGCTGCTGTGACCTGCTGCGAGTTTTTACGAAGCGCTCCGTTCAGCGGTATTCGCTCTGCTTTAACGACACGTCGAATGCACATGAAAGGCGTTTTTTTGCTGGCTAAGCAGCGTGTAGGGTTTTTACTCGGACATGAAAAGGGTGTCAGGGCCCCAGAGAGACAGCGGGTAATACGGTCAGAGAGAGCAGGTCGACGTCTCCCCAGCATGCACCTGGGTGGAAGAACATTATGGAGAAGTGATGAGCCGTAGTTTGGAATCAGGAGTCCGTTCAGTCGCGTTGCTTGTTCAGTTCTCAGTCTTGTTGTTTTGTCTCATTCGTTCGTTCATTCGTCCGTGCTCATATTCACTCAATCGTTAATGTATGAATTCACTTAAACACTCACTCAGTCACTGTCACATTCGCACAACCAGTCACTCACTCCCTCAAATATTGACTCGGTTATTTACTCGTTCACACATCCGCTCGCTCATTCGCTCACTCGCTCACTCACTCACATATTCACTCACTCACTCAGTGACATTCTCTCACAAATTCACACATTCACTCACTCACTCACTAATTCACACATTCACTCACTCACTCAGTGACATTCACTCACAAATTCACTCACTCACTCGCTCACTCACTCACATATTCACTCACTCACTCAGTGACATTCACTCACAAATTCACTCCACCGCCCGCCACCTCACATATTCACTCACTCACCAGTGACATTCACTCACAAATTCACTCACTCCTCGCTCACTCACACTCATATTCACTCACTCACCCAGTGACATTCACTCACAAATTCACTTCACTCACTCGCTCACTCACTCACATATTCACTCACTCACTCACCAGTGACATTCTCTCACAAATTCACATACTACTCACTCAATTACCACCACATTCACTACACTCAGTGACATTCACCACAAATTCACTCACTCACTCGCTCACTCACTCACATATTCACTCACTCACTCACTGACATTCACTCACAAACTCACTCACTCACTCGCTCACTCACTCACATATTCACTCACTCACTCAGTGACATTCACTCACAAATTCACCCATTCAGTCACTCACATATTCACTCACTCACTCACTAATTCACACATTCACTCACTCACTCACTCACATATTCACTCACTTCATTTACTCACAAATCTCACATTCTCAATCCTAACCATCACTCACTCACTCACTCACTCACCACCAATCACTCACTCACTTAATCCTCACTCACTCACCACTCACTCACTCACTCACCACCACTCAACTCCTCACTCACTCACCACTCACTACTCAATCACCACTCACCAATCCCTCACTCACTCACTCACTCACTCACTCACTCATGCACTCACTCACCAATCACCACTCACTCAATCCCTCACTCAATCCCTCACCAATCCCTCACTACTCACTCACCACCACTGCACTCACTACTCAATCACCTCACTCACTCAATCCCTCACTCACTCACTCACTCACATGCACTCACTCAATCACCACCACTCAATCCCTCACTCACCTTACTCACCACTCACTCAATCCCTCACTCACTCACCACCACCCACTCATGCACTCCTCACCAATCACTCACCACCAATCCCTCACTCACCACCACTCACTCACACACTCACCTACTCACTCCACTCACTCCAATCCCTCACTCACTCAATCCCTCACTCACTCACTCACCAAATCCTCACCACTCACTCACTACTCACCTACCACCACTCACTCACCATGCACTCACTCACCAATCACTCACTCACTCAATCCCTCACTCACTCAATCCTTCACTCACTCACCCACTCACCACTCACAATCCCTCACTCACTCAACCCCTCACTCACTCACCACTCACTCACTCAATCCCTCACTCAATCCCTCACTCATGCACTCTCCCCTCACTCACCACTCACTCACTCACTCACTCAATCACCACTCACCATCCCTCACTCACTCACCATGCACTCACCACCACCAATCCCTCACCTCACCTCATGCACTCACTCAATCCCTCACTCACTCACTCACTCAATCCCTCACTCACTCACTCACCACTCACTCACTCAATCCCTCACTCACTCACCATGCACTCACTCACTCACCAATCCCTCACTCACTCACCACCACTCAATCCCTCACTCACCACCACTCACTCACCAATCCCTCACTCACTCACTCAATCCCTCACTCACTCACTCACTCTGCACTCACTCACTCACCACTCACTCACCACTCATGCACTCACTCACTCACTCACTCACTCAATCCCTCACTCACTCACTCATGCACTCATTCACTCCACTCACTCAATCCCTCACTCCATTCACTCACTCACCTCACTCCACCACTCACTCACTCACTCACTCACCACTCACTCAATCACTCACCCACCAATCCCTCACTCACTCACTCATGCACTCACTCACCCACTCAATCCCTCACTCACTCACTCATGCACTCACTCAATCCCTCACTCACTCACTCACTCAATCCCTCACTCACTCCACTCCATGCACTCACTCAATCCCTCACTCACTCACTCATGCACTCACTCACTCACCACTCACTCACTCACTCACTCACTCACCATCCTCACCACCACTCACTCACTCACCTACCACTCACTCACTCACCTAATCCCTCACTCACTCCACTCAATCCCTCACTCACTCACTCACTCATGCACTCACTCACTCACTCACCCACTCACACTCACTCACCCACTACTCAATCCCTCACTCACTCACTCATGCACTCACTCACTCACTCAATCCCCTCACTCACTCACTCACTCAATTCCTCACTCACTCACTCACTCACTCACTCACCACTCACTCACTCAGTCACTCGTCACTCCCTCAGTATGCTATAGTTTACTGATAGACTTTATATAGTTTATTCCTCGCTGTGTCGTTTTCTCAGTTATTTGTAAGAACGCATTTTCGGTGAAGTATTTATCAGTTTTCATGGTGCAGGATGGAGATGATGTATGTTATGTAGCTCAGAAAAGGTTCTGAGGACACTGGACAGTCGTGTATCTCACTAATAACGGCAAGTAAATCCGTTATTGACGGATGAAGTATAAAGTAACGTGTCCTAAACCACACAGCTTTAAATCGCTGTTTTAAAGTCGCTTTTAAATACCACGAGTCCCTTTAATCTGTACATATTGCTTCTTTTTGCTACTAGATCGTTGTTCGTGTGCGTGTTGCATGCGTACGGTATCTCCAGCTCGGCCAGGTCCGGTGTCGAACCGTGTGATTTCATGAGAGCACTGAATATTTTACATTATGATTATGGACTGTAAAAATACTGCACCGTGTTCTGAATCGGACCCGGGTTTGGTTTCAGAACCGTGTCCCACCCGTTATTACCGCTTCCTTTAGAGATGAGTTTCAGCCTTGGGCCAGCAGTATGATCTCTTCTCTGTTCTTCAGTAGAGGGCATGTTTCTGATTTGGAGGAAGAAACACTTTATTAAAAGGAAACGGTCTCGTAAGGCGCCCTCAGGGCAAGGTTGTACGTGTGTGTGTGTGTGTGAGTGTGCATTCACAGGGACTTGTACCGAGGATGTGCCACGTAAACATGTTGAAAAATGTATGTAATTATCGATATGGAGAAATTTTCTGCAAAAAAAATGCTTGCTGAGCAACTATGGAAGGAGTCTCCAGTGTCAGCGCTTTGAAACCATCAGAGGTAAAGCTGGAAATTGAAGTTTTCTGACATCTTCGGTGTCAGGACAGAGGAGTTTACGCTTTGCGGTTTCTAGATAACGTGGAAAGCTGCAGGGTGTGTGTCTGTGGGGTTCCTCTTAATAACTTTATGCGAGGGGAAGAAAAAAAAATGTCATCTTTGGCAAATTGCAGTGGTATACGAGGAATCTAACACTTCAGAGGAAAGAGGGAGGAAAAATGAGCTGTTGTTGATTATTTTCCTTAAACAATACACCACCAAGTTTCTGTTCCTTACATCAGACACGGCTGATCAAACCCACACAGTCTGGCACTGAAAGAGATCCATCTTTCCAAACCGGTAATTGTAAACAGGATGGTATGTACGTAAGTACCCGTAACACCCGTGGATACGCTTGCAGCTTGTAAGATGAACACAGCATGGTTGTTTTTAAACTAGCCGTGGCTTCTGAGCCAGGTGTGTTAATGAGGGATCTGCGCTGCTTTCAAACAGGACTCCTCGATTATGGGTTGGGTAAAAGTTGACATAAGCCCCGTCATTACACTGCCACAGGCCAGGGGTACAGCAGGCAGGCTTCAGTGTTCAGGCAGGAAGTCTTTGTATGTGCAGAAGTGTGTATACATGTCTTTTTAAGTATGTCCTTATATAGCAATGCTGACAGGAAGAAAAAAAAATCACTCTTCAGATTGAAAGACTGGGGCGTCTAAAACTGTTTATTTATTTATTTATTTTGACTTTTTCAGGTCCTATTACACATGGTGTACCTCAAGGTTCTATTTTAGGCCCGGTTTAATTTTTAAAAAAATTCAGGACAACTAGATCTTAGCATCTATTTTAATGTCAATTTGTCAAATTATGAAAGGCAAAAAACAAGAATAAGACAAGATGACATGTTGGTTTCTCCAAGTACACACAAAGAATTGCTGATTCTCTCTCTGAAACGTCTCTCTCTGAAACTTCTCTCTCTCTGACACCATCTATTAAATTTGACACACAGAAAATATCTATTGTGAAAAGTTTTTGTTTCTTTTAAACAAGCAGAACTCAACATCAACGGGGATTTCTCCACCACCAAGTTTACTATCTTGTAAAACCTTTAAAATGTATTTCAAACTGGAAGGAAGCTATTGAAGGGAAACTTTTTTTTTTTTTACAAAATCAATAAATTCTGCGCGTTACAGTGATGATCCCTTAAAAATCCTACAAATATTCAAACACTTGTTAAGAGAGAAAGAGAGAGGGAGAGAGAGAAAGAGAGAGGGAGAGAGAGAAAGAGAGAGGGAGAGAGAGAAAGAGAGAGATATGGAGAGAGAGGAAGAGAGAGAAAGAGAGAGGAAGAGAGAGAGGTGACGCTCTTTCTGCCCTGCAAAAGAATGCTGGGAATTAGGTGAAAGAACAGCCCCGGGAAGGGAAGGTGGTGTAGTTCTAAAAGGTCACAACAAGCCACATTCCATCAAACCATGGCAATCAGGCTTAGCAAGAAACTTTCTGCCATTGGACAAATAATTGGACATGGACTGTACTCTGTTCTCTGATTGGTCCCAGCACTCGGACTGCGGGCTGCGATTTGCTTAGACAAGCTACTGGCAATTTCCGTTTGTTTTTTTTTCTTCTTCTTTTTTTTTAATCAGTTGCGGATTATGAGCAGTCACATGTTTAGGACGCTTCATTGTGTGAGGTGGAGGCGAGATCTGAGGAGGTCTGATTTAGGACAGTGAGAGAGGGGACGAGGGAGTCTTGAGACAGACACGCTAATGAGGTTGGATATTTAGCACTGTTTGCTTTTTGTGTTTAGCAGGCAGAAGAAACACTTGGGTGCAGCTTGAGGCAGGCTGCGAGACCAGACCAAGATTCATGAGACAGCGAGAGAGATCAGACTGAGCCTCAGGAAAAATGTGAGAGCAGATTAAAATATGAGAGAGAGAAAAAGGGAGATCAGACTGAGCTTCAGTAGAGTACAGATTGACCCTCAGAGAAAAGAGAGATCAGATGGAGCTATGACAGAAAGAGGGATCAGACTATGCTACAGGACAGATTTAAGGTTCTTTCAAATTTTTCAGTTTGTGCGCTCATTATACCATATGCAGAGATCAGATTTTAATGTATGCGTGTGTGTGTGTGTGTGTGTGGTGTGTGTCAGATCTAATAAAGTTGAATCCCCTCAGGCTGAGTGTTAATCGGATCCACACTGCATCACAATGTATTTACCACCAGTAACACATGCTTGTGCGTGACGAGTCGGATTCTGACGTGTCCGATCTGCGTGTGAGATTTATGAAGAACACGTGTTTTGCTGAGAGTTGTACCTCTGTCTACGATCATGACACTGATCGAGCTTCTCTGAATCTGCAGTGTGCAGGTGTTTCACCTGGAGCTCATCATTCACCTTTCACTGGAATGAATGGAATTCTGGGTGTTTTGGTGTGTGTGTGTGTGTGTGTGTGCAGGGGCATGCTGGGTAATCCTGCATAACAAGAAACAGCTCAGCCAAAAAAAACAGCTCAGCCATGAGGTGAATCTAAATCTTAGATTAGATTGAAATGATCAAGATAATCTCTCTCTCTCTCTCTCTCTCTCTCTCTCTCTCTCTCAGAGAAATCTGATCTCTCCATGTGTTGATGCTCAATCTGATCTCTCTCTACTGAAGCTTAGTCTGATATTTCGTTCTATCTCGTAGCTCAGCCTGATCTCTCCATATTTTGGTTCTCGCGTTACCTCTCTCTCCCATAGATTAGTCTGATCTCGCCTTCTCCTGAAGCCTAGTCTGATCTCGCTCTCTTGTATGATAAAACGCAGTATGATTTCTCTCTCTCCTATAACCAAAGTTACTTTTTTGCTAACGTTTTAATTTGGGTCAGCTTAACCCTGGTCATGTTGGCTATCCTCAACTCTTCTTGGTCCATCAGTCCAATTAGCACTTCTTCTGTTGGCAGTCTAATAAGCTAGCAATCTAATTAGCGCCTTACTGCTAAGCAGCTAATCATCAGACTTTGGCTAACCTATCAGCTATCGCTCGATCGTCTTTTTGTTAGCAACAAGCTAGCCAGGTAACTGTCATGAGTGACGTATAGGGTTTTGTTGTTGTTGTTGTTGTTGTTTTTACTTTGTTTACTGTTAATGCTATGAGCGGGCATTTTATATGACGCCGTTTGCTGAACATCGGAGTCGAGGAGTTCGGACTGTCCGGACTTTCCGAGTAGGAATCTGGAGGTCAGAAATTCCAAGTCGTGGGTTTATAGTCAAACGCCGCCGCACTAGTTCCTTCAGGCTAGCGTAGACCACGTGGTCCGTTTTGAATCCGAGAAGATCTGAGCCAGCTCGTCGAAACGGCTCATTTACGGTGAACTTTGTTAGCGTGGATAAATGGGAACGACGTTTTCTTCTTTTTTTTCTTTTTTTTTTGCCTTTGTTTATTTATTCATTTTCATATGATTCATTTACATGTGATTCATTTACATATGATTCATCTTCATGTGATTCATATTCAAGCATGTGATTCATTTTTCATGTGATTCATTCGCGTTCATAGTGTGTTGCTGATTTAACGACGACTCAATTAGATTAGGTGCAAGGTAATGCGTATTCTGTTCATTAGAACATATTTATAAAATCGCAAGCTCACAGAATCGCCGTCGAGCCGCTCGGAAGTCGAAAGAGTCGACTCTGTTGGGTGAGCTGAGTCACATGATTCACACAGGACTTCCTGAAAAGAGTCCATTTCCATCGCTGCTGTAAACAACAAGCGCACAATGTGAAAATTGATAACTATACTGTAAATGACATCACATCCTGATGAACTGATTTCTGATTGGTCTGTTTTTTTTTGTTGTTTTTTTTTTTTTGCGTTTTTAATGGACACCAAAATGGGATAAATATATTATTGTGTTATTATACGTGTTATTAATTTATTATAAATGTACAACTTTCCCTTTAAAAACAGGTGGAAGGTGTGTGTGTGTGTGTGTGTGTGTGTGTGTGTGTGTGAAAGAGAGTGAGTGATCTCATATATACATCTGTTTTCGCTATACATGTGGGATTTTGTGTGAGCATGCCTCTTGTGTGTGTGTGTGTGTGTGTGTGTTGACACCCAATTGGTTTTGGACCTCTTCCTCGTGCCATGTGTATAAGATCATGCATGTGCATTTTTGAGCATGCACGTGAGGGTGTTTTATGTGATCTCCAGTGAGTGTTTTCCATTGTGTGTGTGTGTGTGTGTGTGTGTGTGTGTGTGTGTGGGTGTGTGTAGGCGACCCTGTTTGGCGCCGCTCCGCTTTCCCCTCCACTCTGTTCCGCTTCGCTGTTTTCCACATGGCACAGAAATCTGGACTGACCCAGAATCATTGTCATTTCAGTCATTTAAGCAGAAGCAGAACCGAGCTCTGTTCCAGCTCCGACGTTCCCTCGGCTGCGCTCTCAAAACCCAGAGCCAGCTCGCCTGGAGCCCTTAGACAAGAGAGGACGGTCTGTTTTACGTTAATACGCAGAGTTTACTCTTGTGCCCAGGTGAAACGCTGTTGTGATGCTACCTGACGTTAGCTCGCTAACTTAACCCACGGTATTAACTACGATTATGTCCAGATCGGCAACCGTTCCAGTTTTGAGACGGAGACAGAAGCAGGAAGAGACCTCCCTGACTTCCGATTAGAGGTGGGAAACCAGAGAATCCGGAGGAAACAGTAACCTGAGGTCGGGATCGGACCGAGAACCTTGGAGCTGTGATGCGGCTTCGCTACCCACCGCTATATATATATATAAAACAGAATATATTTAAGTTGGGTATTAATTCTGCACATGATAAGGGTACTGATTTCACTCTAGAGCTTCGAGGCTGTTCTTTACAACCAGGAGCTATTCTGAAGGACTTTGGGGTAACCCTTGATTCTGTTAAAACACGTGTTCACCCTAAACGCGTCATGAATTCCTCGTCTCGGTGCGTTTTCCAACACCGTTGGTGTGTTTCCTGACTGTGTCGAGATGTTCTGTGTTAAATCCTTGACTAGACTGTGTTTATATACCCTGTTGTGTTGCGAAGTCTTGTCGATGTCATCGTGCCTTCGCTAGTTGGTTTTGTATCTATAGTTGCACTTCCTGGTTTTGGCGTGTGTCTATTTACTGATTATGGATCATCAGCCTGTAAGTTCTGGCCATGATTACTGGATTTCCCTTCATAAAACAGACTCAGAGGGCACGGTGGCTTAGTGATTAGCATGTTTGCCTCTCACCTCCAGGGTTTGGGGTTCGCCTCCGCCCGGTGTGCACGAAGTCCTCCCCCAGTCCAAAGACACTCAGGCATCCAGGGCGTCCGCCAGCTCATGCCCTGAGTTCCCTGGGATAGGCTCCAGGCTCCCAGCGAGCGTGTCTAGGACGAGCTGTACGGAAAATGCGGGGGTGGATGGGATTGCGTCCTCCCTGCTATACAATTTCTTCACTGACTACGAAGTTTTTCTTACGAGTCTGAAATGAATTGTCTTTGCTCAGGATTGGGCCCATTTTCGAGGAGGTTGGGGGTTAGTACGTTCTTCCCCTTGAGACCTGTGACACCATGGCATTTTTTGTTGTTGTTGTTGTTGTTGTCGTTGTTGTTGTTGTTGTTTTTGCTCAGGCTATGTCGAGAGCTCGGCCATTTTGCTGTATTGGACTCTCAGACAGCTGTGACATCATCAGGATTCAAACATTTCTGTTGCACCACTTGGGAGCACAAGTGTGTTTTGAACTCACACACACACACACACACACACACACACACACACACAGGATACATTACGCCAGGATAAACCAAGTACTTTTCCACAATTTCCAGTCTCTAGTGGTCACGGTGAGACATGTAATGTTCACGGTGATGCTGATGACGTTTATGTCTGGAGCGACTCCGCCAGTGTGTGTGTGTGTGTGTGTGTGTGTGTGTGTGTGTGTGTGTGTGTGTGTGTGCGGTTTTAGAGAGCTGGCATCGTTTACACTATGCCCGATCATTTCTTCATGGCGGTGATTTATTTCAGATGCCTTCTTAACCACCGACACACTCTTTTTCTCGTACAACTCTCCAGTCAGTTCCTTTCGAAGGAGCCGTGCGCTCCTCTGGACCTGTCACTCACGAGAGAATTGTGTGTATCACGTTTGAAAACAGATACTCAAGCTAATCACATTCAGCATGGCTTATTATACACTCCTGTAGTACTGAACAGAGGATTAGCTCAAATATGAGGATGTACAGTATTAGCTAGCTATCAGATACAGATCGTCATCACCTTCGTGCTAATGTGCGGCCATTTTAGCTAGCCACCAGCTGGTCAGCCGCCCGCTATCGTGAGGTAATTGTAACTATTTAGCAAGCTAAATATATTCGAATCTGTATTTTGATCAACTTCGAACACCGTTGAACGTTACTAGCTTCCCTTTTAGACATTGTAGCTGTTGACCACAGTTCTAGCCAATGTTACGATATTAGGAAAAAGAAGCATTCTAGCATTCTGTGAGAAAACTTGTGAGGAAACTTAATTTACAATTGTGTGTGTGTGTGTGTGTATGTGTGTGTGTGTTTTGTGAGACGAACCTGGTGGTGCTACAGTATGTTGACTCAGAGTGGTATTTAGAAATTTGCTAATTTTATGAGTCCGCACATCCCCTCTACCCAAAGAGAGCCACGTCAGCACGCGCACACACACACACACACACACACACACACACACACACACACACACACACACACTAGAATAGGCCCTCATTACTGAGCATCTCCACAGGACAGATCGTTCGTCACTTACCTATCAGTCTCTGACATTTACTGCTGTGTAAACACGAAGGACGGTCGTGTTCCGATCCTCCCTAAAAAACAAGGGAGCCTTTATGTGATTGAAACCAGGCCAAATTAACGAGTTACTCTACTGGTGCACAGGTACATCTACATCTCTTCTGCTATAGCTCTATGCTGTCAGCGATATTTAGTGTTCTCCAACTCTCAGGTCAAACATTGACCCGGGTTCAGTGTGTGTGTGTTGTGTGTGTGTGTGTGTGTGTGTGTGCGTGTGTTGATGTATAGTAAGAGGTGTGTGTATGTGTCATGTGGTGTCCAGATGTGGAGAAGGGAAGAGTGCTTCAGGGTGCTCCATAATGAGGCTACAGTAAACTTCAGAGAGCAGGAGAGAGTTCGTCTCTCAGCAGGCGCTGTCTCTCCTCGGGTCTCGTTCCGCCAAACGTGAAACTAACGCTAATAAATGTGCTGATAAATATAAACACGTACACTCGCTCGCTTAGTCTTGCACGCACGCACACTTCGACGCAGATTTGAAAGCTTATATCTAGTCGGTAAGATAGCGTTCGTGTTTGCCTGGTGCTAGTTTGTTCGAAAACTAAAAGGACATCCGAGATCATCTTATTTTGTCGTTTTAATCCTGTTTTAGGCGGCCACAAGGGGGCGTCGTGGAGGTTTCGCATTTGCACTTATCGCTGATCGGTTTAAACAAAAAAACAGAAAAACCCCATCTGGCTCAATAGCACCGCTTGTGATTTTATTGTAGTTGTACAAATGAAACAAATTCTGTTTGCTTTCAGGGTGCGAAGTAAAATGGCTTCGTAGCTGTGATCCGGTGCCGTGTGTTTCAGCATATTTCCTTCTGAAGGTCACGTTCGGTTATGTCGTGTTGACAGGCAATAGCGTTCGAGGTGCGTTCCCCCCGACAAACAAACCAAGAGAAGCCTAGCGAGCTAGCTATACACGGAGAACGAAGAGCGACGAGATCCGCCCCGAATGATGGAGAAGCCCTGACGGTGTATTAAAAAAAAAAAACCGAATCACGTTCTCGCGCCGTCTAATAACTCCACCCTCTTCGAAACGAATAAACGGCAGCTATTATTTTTTCTCCGCCGGGCGATGGTTTGGAAATAGCTTGAAGCCAAAACTACTCGGGAGAACCATGTTTGCATCTAGCAAGCTACTACTGTAGAGCAAGACACGCCTCCGGGGGGCGGCGGCATACGTGTTCTAGAGAGCATTGAACTGCACAGTGTTTATTGTCTTGATGTTTTGATGTTTATTTGTTTCAGATATAGCGTCGTATCGGTGTCCGTAAGGGTGTCCACAGCTACACAAAGCTTTGAAACACCCATTTTGGATTTTGCGAAAACTAGGTTGCTAGGCAACATGGGAAAACCTCCCAGAAATTTTTATGACAAATTTTAACTACAAATACCATTACAAACCATCCACTAACCATTAAAACTATTACCGTTATCGATCCTTAGTGGTATCCACTAGACATAACATGCCACCAATAGAAGGGAACAAAATTACCAGTAAAGACCCACAGGGACCATTACAGGTTCCATTAAAACCAGTACAATTCCCATTATAACCAGTATAACCATTATAACCATTACAAAGGGTGTTTGCTTTTTTTTTCAGCAGAGAATGTTTAACCAATCTATCTGTTCTATCTATTCCGTATCTTTCTTTTATTCAGTGAGGGTTTTTTTTGTGTGTGTGTGTGTGTGTTTCACTGAGAAACTGTTTTTTAATTAGCGCTGTTGTGACAAATTTGACCCAAATACCAATCTACACAGCGATACCCGGCCATCCAGAACGATTAAAGCGTTAAACAGTTACACTTTGGAGCTCAG
>CM022776.1:17697110-17704610 GCA_012411365.1 Ameiurus melas
TCTTTCAGTAACTATGTTTCCAATGAGGCTATTCACGTGAAATTTTCACCAGACATCAGTATTCATTCAAGATATCCGCAAATATAAAGAATTCACAACATTAAAGTCCATAAATGTAGTTATGTGGAATAAAGAGGAATGACACGAGAGAAAAGTGTTGAACACGCTAACTGAAATGTATTTAAATACTTAGTGGAGGAGCGTTTGTTTGTAATGACTGCTTCAAGACGCTTCCGGTATGAAGAAATTAATGTTCCGCAGTATTCAGGGGTAATTTTTGGACCATTCTTCTAAACATATCGTCTTTAAATCCTGTTCAGTTGGATTCGAGTCAGGTGATTGACTGGGCCATTCTAACACCTTGATTTTTTTTCCCTCTGAAACCAATTAAGAGTTTCCTTTGCTGTATGCATTGGATCGTTGTCCAATTGGGAGTCCACCCACGTCTCATTTTCATCATCCTGGTGGATGGCAGCAGATTTTTCTCAAGAATTTTCCCAGTACATGGTTCCATTCATCGTTCCTTCAGTTATGGAGTCTGCCAGAACCATGTGATGAAAAACAGCCCCACACCATGATGCTTCCACCTCCACACTTCACAGTTGGTGTAGTGTTTTTAGGGAGATGTTCGGTGCCATTTCTTCGCCAAACATTGCGTGTAGTATGACAGACAAAAAGTGAAATTTTGCTCTCGTCTGACCGGACTACACTCTCCAGTATTTCATAGGCTTGTCCAGATGAGTTGTAGTAAACTTTAAACGAGCTTCAACATCCCTTTTCTTTAGTAATGAAGTCTTCCTGGGTGAGTGTGAGCTGTGGAGTGCATTGCCTATTGTTTTCTCTGTGTCAATGGTACCTGCTGCCTCCAAGTGTTTCTGACCCCCCCCCCCGGGGGCCCCCCCCTTACACGGAGGCTTGGGTCAAAATCTGATGAGACTGTGCCGGTTGATGACGGAGTGATGTTTCTATATTGTATGGTGGTCCCAATGGTGGTAGCCCCACGGTGTTTACGAGGAAGAGGTGAAAAGGACCCGATTCCATTTAAATATGTTCCTAAAAAAGGGTGAGGAAAAATAAAAAAAACTCAGGACAGAGGTGTTGAAATATGCCTGTATCCGATTCCATCAGTATGTTTCACAAACAACAACGTTGTGGACTTTCTTCCACAACAGAATATGGCGTGTGTGCGACATCAGGTAAAAAAACGCCTTTAAGAACCCAAACATTTACAATCTAATCTTATTTATTTTTACACATATAGAAGTAAATTAAGTAATGGAGGGGGGGTTCTTGGCTTAACTTTGCTTCGGCAACAAAACAACCCTAGCCGTGTTCATTCATTTTCTCCCACCCGCATCACTCTACTTTACCCAACCTTTCTTTATTAACTTTAACAATGTCAATTAATTATATATTGGGAAAACACCGAGATAAAACACACTTCTCAAAAAAAAAAAGGACACACAGAACAACCCTCATAATATAAATAGAAATTACAAAAAGAATTGTTCAATACCTACTCCCATAAACAAATAAAAAAAAAAAAGAAAAAAAAAAAAAAAAAAATAGAGATGAACAGGGGGGGGGGGGTGTGTGTGTGTGTGTGTGTGTGTGTGTGTGTGTGTGTGTGTGTGTGTGTGTGTGTGTGTGTGTATGACCTTTAAATTAATGTTATATGAGCTCATTTAAAACTTGGCAAAACAGAGAGAATGACATCTGTGGGCTGTCTTTATAAAAAAATAAATAAATAAAACCATTGTTAACTAAAAATGAAATATCTGGAGTTAATAATATAAAATTTCAGAGTTTATTCTGTAGTATTGTGGGCGCTTTGCTTATATATTTATATATTTATAGGGTTTTTTCCTTCTTGTGAGTTGTCTAAAAGGGTAAGATTAATTCTAGCTTTGTTGCCTTTGTTAAATTGTTTCACATTATCTGTCTGTCTTTTTATATTGTATTCTGATTGGCTCCTGGTGTGCTTGTGAATGTGAATTATTAGAGACGTGTACAGTATATTGGTGCGTATGTGTGTGTGTGTTTTGGTGTATTGGTGTATGTATATTAGTGTAGTTGTTGTGTATGTTGGTGTGTGTGTATTGTGGTATTGTTGTGTTTGTGTCTGTGTGTTGTATTAGTGTATTTTTGTGTGTGTGTGTGTGTGTGTGTGTGTGTGTGTTAGTGTATTGGTGTGTGTATATTGGTGTTATTGTTGTTTGTGTGTGTATTGTTGTATATGTGTGTGTGTGTGTGTATTAGTGTATTGGTGTGTGTATATTGGTGTAATTGGTGTTTGTGTGTGTATTGTTGTATTTGTGTGTGTGTGTGTGTGTGTTGTATTGGTGTATTTATGTGTGTGTATATTAGTGTGTTAGTGTATTGGGGTGTGTATATTGGTGTAATTGGTGTTTGTGTGTGTATATTGTGTGTGTGTATATTAGTGTATTGTGTGTGTATATTGTATTGGTGTATTGTGTGTATTGTTGTATTTGTGTGTGTGTGTGTGTGTGTGTGGTGTATTGGTGTGTGCATATTGGTGTAATTGGTGTTTGTGTGTGTATTGTTGTATTTGTGTGTGTGTGTGTGTAGGTGTGGTAGTGTATTTGTGTGTGTTGTATATGGTATTGTGTGTGTTATGTAATTTGTGTGTGTATTTGTGTGTGTGTGTGTGTGTGTGTGTAGTGTGTGTGTGTTAGGTGTTTGTTGTGTGTGTATGTTGTAGGTGTGTGTGTGTGTGTGGTGGTGGTGGGTATGGGGGTGGGGTGTGGGGGGGGGGGGGGGGGGGGGGGGGGGGGGGGGGGGGGGGGGGGGGGGGGGGGGTGGGGGGGGTGGTGTGTGTGGGGGGGGGGTGGTGGGTGTGTGGTGTGGGGGGGGGGTGGTGGGTGTGTGTGTGTGTGTGGTGTGTGTGTATATGTGTTATGTGTGTTATTGTGATTGGTGTTTGTGTGTGTATTTTGTTTGTGTGTGTGTGTGTTGGTGTTGTGTATGTGTGTGTATTGTTATTGGGTATTATGTGGTGTGTGTGTTGTTGGTGTGTGTGTGTGTGTGTGTGTAGTGTGTGGTGTGTGTTATGGGTTGGTGGTATGTGTGTGTGTGTGTGTGTGTGGTGTGTGGTGTTGGTGTGTGTTGTGTGTGGTGTGTGTAGTTGTGTGTGTGTGTGTGTGTGTGTGTGTGTGTGTAGGTGTGTATTATTGGTTAAGTGTTTTTGTATTATTGTGTGTGTGTGTGTGTATTGTGTTAGGTATTGGTGTGTGTGTATTGGTTAATGTGTGTATTTTTGTGTGTGTGTGTGTGTGTGTGTGTGTGTATTAGTGTGTTGGTGTGTGTATATTGGTCTAATTGGTGTTTGTGTATTGTTGTGTGTGTGTGTGTGTGTTAGTGTATTGGTGTGTTTATATTGGTGTAATTGGTGTTTGTGTGTGTATTGTTGTGTGTGTGTGTGTGTAGTGTATTGGTGTGTGTTGTGGTGTTGTGGGGTTGTGGGTGTGTTTGTTGTATTGTGTGTGTGTGTGTGTGTGGTGTATGTGGTGTGTATTGGTTTGGTGTATGTTTGTGTGTGTGTGTGTATTGTGTTGTTGTGTGTGTGTGTATTTTTGTGTGTGTGTGTGTGTGTGGTGTGTGTGTGTGTGTATGGTGTGTGTGTAGTTGGTGGTTGGTGTTTGTTGTGTGTGTGTGTGTGTGTGTGTGTGTGTTAGTGTATTGTTGTGTATATTATTGTATGTGTATTGTTGTTTGTGTGTGTGTGTGTGTGTGTGTGTGTGGTTTTTGTGTGTGTATTTGTGTGTTGGTGTGTGTATATTGGTGTTTGTGTGTTTGTTGTGTGTGTGTGTGTGTGTGTGTGTGGTTAGTGTATTGGGGTGTGTGTATATTAGTGTGTATGTGTATTGTTGTATTGTGTGTGTGTGTGTGTGTATTAGTGTGTTGGTGTGGGGGTGTGGTGTGTATTGGTGTGTGTGTTTGTGTAGTTTATTGGTGATTGGTGTGTTTGTGTGTGTGTGTGTGTGTTTTGGGTTGGGTGTGGTGTATTGGTGTGTGTGTGGGGGTGTGTGTGTATTGGTGTGTGTATATTGGTGTAATTGGTGTTTGTGTGTGTATTGTTGTGTGTCTGTGTGTGTGTGTGTGTATTAGTGTATTGGTGTGTGTATATTGGTGTAATTGGAGTGTGATTTCTTACCTGCAGGGCAGCAACAGATCACAACGTGGACAACACCACAGCCGTGCTGAAGGAGTGGATGAAATCGGCTCGGAGGCAATATCACTATGTGGAGTGGAGACCGATGGAGGAGCCGCGGTGATACACACACACACACACACACACACGCTCCTCAAACTTTCTGAGGCGTGGCCTAAAGAGGGGGGCGGAGTGATACCGAACTGTAATAACAACAACAACAACAAAAAGATTCTAGTAGATTCCGGTGTGTCCTAATCCATATTAGCAAGTCTGAGTGACATCAATGAAGATCTGCACGTGGTTTAAGGAAGGACTTTACACAAAACATTAGCCTTTGATGTTTTTGTCACGTATTCCTTGATAAGAACGATAATCCCACTGGAGTTGCAGAACATTGTTAGAGGATGAGTGATGCTTCTCTAATCCCGCTGTTTTGTGACAGCTCTTATACGGACGAGTGGGGGCCCAAGCACTGGCCGCTGTCCCGATTTAACCACCTGCTGAAGCTCAGACAGGCCGCTCTGGAGGCAGCACGCCACCGGTGGGCCGACTACATCCTGGTGAGAGAACTGCATTCTGTCAAAATATCATTCTAGATCTGGAGAACCGAGAGTGCGTTGTTTTGCTATAACAGTTTCATTCCTCTTAGACTACAACAATTTGTCAACGGGTACGTGTACTTTAGTAAAGGAGTAAATCCTCCCCTATGCTTCCCCGTGGCTCTGAGACACAAGCCAATCAACTGGATCATTTCAAACTGCTAGTCCACGATTGGCTAGCTAGAATATGCCCCTCCCACCCAGAGCGCACACCCAGTTTTCTGAACTGACAGTCCCCCAAAGATGCGGCGAACGCTCTTCTGTTGCACCAGTTGGGAGCCTGACGTGTCGTACTTTTTATCCGTTAATAGTTACGTTAAACAAGTTGGACGTAGAAGGACATCACATTGTACAGTGATCATAGTCCAGTGTCCTCTTTGAGAAACTGGGTTTTGTCGCAAGGCTGAATCCGACTCACTTCTCTCTCTCTCTCTCTCTCTCTCTCTCTCTCTCTCTCATCCCCCACCTCTCTCCCCCGCCTCTCCATCTTTCTCTCTCTCCCGCTCTACCCCACCTCTCTTTCTCTCTCCCCCATCTCTCTCCCTCTCTCCCCCACCTCTCTCTCTCCCCCACCTCTCCATCTCTCTCTCTCCTTCTCTCACTCTCTCACCCCACTTCTCTCTCTCTCCCCCACCTCTCATCTCTCTCTCTCTTTCTCCCTCTCTCTGTCTCTCTGTCTCCCCCACCGCTCTCTCTCTTTGTCTCACCCCAACCCCTCTTCTCTATCTTTCTCTCTCTCTCCCCCCACCTCTCTCTTTATGTCTCTCTCTGTCTCTGTGTCTCTCTCTCCCCACCTCTATCTCTTTTTGTCTCTCTCTGTCTCCCACCTCTCTCTCTGTCTCTGTCCCCCACCTCTCTCTCTCTTTCTCTCTCTCTCTCTCTCTCCCTCGCCCCCCCTCTCTCAGTTTGTAGACAGTGATAATCTGCTGACTAACCCGCGTGTGTTGGACCTCCTGATAGCAGAGAATCGGACTCTGGTGGCGCCCATGTTGGAATCACGTTCTCTCTACTCCAACTTCTGGTGTGGCATCACCCCTCAGGTACACACACGCTGTCTGTCTCTGTCTCTCTCTCTCTGTCTCTCTCTCTCTCTCTCTCCTACACACACACTCACATGCAGACGAATTATTTTACATGCTTGATTCAGACAGTAGTGGTAGTGGTAGTGTCGCCGCCTCACAGCTCCAGAGTCCCAGCTTTGAGCTCGGGTTACCATCTGCGTGGAGTTTCGCATGCTCTCCCTGCGTCCATGTGGGTTTTCTCCGGGTTTTCCAGTTTCCTCCCTTCTCACAAAAACACGCTGTAGGTGTATGGCTTATTCTAAATTGCTCCTAGGTGTGAAGGCGTGTGTAAAAGTGTGCGCACACGATGCTTCTGGCATCCCATCCAGGGTGTAATCCCACCTCACGGGATTACACTCGAGATCCAGCACAGTCCTGGTCAGAATGAATGAATGAATATTCATCTCTATCTCACTCTATCTCTCTCTCAGGGCTACTATAAGCGAACCCCGGACTATCAGCCCATCCGTGAATGGAGGCGTCTGGGCTGCTTCCCTGTTCCCATGATTCACTCCACCTTCCTGCTGGATTTGAGACGCAGCTCTTCTCGCGCGCTGGCCTTCCACCCTCCACATCCCGACTACAGCTGGGCCTTCGACGACATCATGGTGTTCGCGTTTTCCACTCGTGAAGCAGGTGTGTGTGTGTGTGTGTGTGTGTGTGTGTGTGTGTGTACACGATTGGGTGTATAATGGCTATCAAGTCTTAATTACCATGGATTCATGTCTCATTTCCAGGTCTTCAAATACCTGAAATAATGAACACTGTTTGTGTGTGTGTGTGTGTGTGTGGTCGTGTGTGTGTGGTCGTGTGTGTGTTTACAGTAACTCATCACACATCATTAAACACAGTAGAACACCAACACACAAACAGCCACAGCGAAATCAGGCCATATGAAGTCCAGTAATGTCTCATTGTGGGGGAGGGGTGTTAGCTTTAACAAGAGTAACGCAGGCCACGCCTCCATCACTGAACCTAGGAAAGGCAAGAGGCCACGCCTCTTCAAGCAAAATAAACATAGCCGCCTCTTACACACTGAGAAAAAAAAGCGACACAATGCATATGTTATAAATATATTGAGAAATAAGGCAATAAATTTTTAACCCGGGTGGGGGGGGGGGGGCGCGGTGTGTGTGTAGGCGTATAGGGGTGTGTGGGTAACTAGTGAGGTCCAAGGGTTTTGTATATAACCCCCGGAACGCTCTTGATAGCTAACAAGAGGAAAAAAAAAGCATAACATACACCAACACAAAAAGACATAGCAAGCCCCCCACGCCACACACACACACACACACACACACACACACACACACACACACACACACACAAAAACAAACACAAACACCACCACCTCTCTCTATTCATCTGTGCCTCCACCAGTGTGTTAGAACAAGGAATACGGACGGACGCCGCCTCATACTTTTTATAAAGTCCACCACGGGGAGCCTCCCAGAGAACGGTTTGTGTTCGATAACCCAAAACAAAAAAAAAAATCAGGGTCAGATGGGGTTTGGAGGGGGGGGCTAATAAAAAAAAAAAAACGGATGGATGAAGGAAGACAGATAAAGGAGGGGGGGGGGGGGGGGAGGCAGAGAGGGCCGGGGGGGGGGATGGAACAAAACAGACAATCCACAAGAGGACAATGGTTGATGGATTATAAAAAAAA
>CM022776.1:17709610-17724610 GCA_012411365.1 Ameiurus melas
GTGTTCTAACGTGTAACGTGTCCGTTTTTACACACACACACACACAAAAGACCACAAGCTCGAGTACATCTAGTTGACATCTAGCTAATATCACAGCTAGCTAGCTAAAAGGTCAGTCCAGAAACAATACTTATAGATAGGCTAGGTCTGTAGGAGTCAGTTTACATCTAGCTAACATCACAGCTATCTAGCTAATAGGTCAGTCCAGACACAATACTCCAGACACAATACTTATAGATAGGCTAGGCTATAGTCAGCTAGTCAGCTATATACGCTATATCCATAACTTATAACTTGCGTGTGGTTTCAGCTGTCTGACTGAAAACATTTATCTATCTATTTATTTATTAATTTTTCATAGCATTAAATACATATTAATTCAAGTTTTCTTTGTCATGGTATAGCAGTACCCTAGGTCCAACCTAGCGAACTTACCTACCCTGTCTGAAATCAACTTAGTCCGACTCAAAACTTCTTCTCTCGCTTTCTTTCAGCACGGCCTACATGTCCCACTTTGAGCCGAGGGATTTGCGAGCGTTCTCGGTAGAGCCGTTGCTGGTTTACCCGACTCACTACACAGGCGAGCCGGGTTACTTCAGCGACACTGAAACGTCCACCATCTGGGACGACGAGGCCGTCAGTACGGACTGGGACCGATCCCACGCTCAGAAAACTGCCCAACAGGGCCGCATTCGGCCCATCGCCCAGAACAGTGTGACTGGAGAAACGCCACCCCCTGCTGCCCGTGCATCACGAGACGAACTGTGAAAAGACTCTAGCAAGAAAGATTTCCAAGAAGGTTTTTAGGTGTACAAGAGTGTACAAGAGTAAGTACATGTACAAGAGTAAGTCAAGAACTAGGCTGTACTATGATTTTAAAGATGTTTTAGCACTCATGCAAGGTTCTTCATCAGCTCAATAGAAAGTAATAGAATTGTTAGCACACATTCCAAAGCAGCTATACTAACATCCCAGGTTTGATGGCAGTAGTAGGGAGGTAGAAGCAGGAAGAAAACTTGTGAGGAACCAAGATTCAGAAGGGGCAAGACAAAAGAAAATATTATTTTGTATAGGATTCCCAGTTTCTATGGCGTATAAGTGGATTGTTAATGGAATTATGCTCTGGGTAAAGACCGGTTACTTGTGCAACGCTTAATGCTCAATCAAAGAAAAAGAAACAGGGTTTTCTAGTCACCAGGATGATAACGGAAACTTGTGTGACTTGCAGAAGTAGGATATGGAGCTTGTAGATGTCAGTCAGGACTGTGGTAGACATCACTTCTGATTGTGAAACTCGCAGACCACAGGTTTGGTGCAGAAACTTGTAGACCTCCGGATGCTGGAGCTTCAGGACTGGAACAGGAGCTTGAAGGCCTCAAGAATGGATCAGGAACAAGTAGACACTAAGCAATGGTGCAGAAGCTGGTAGAGCTCAAGACTGGTGCAGATCATTGTAGACCATAAGGGTTGGTGCAAATGTTTGTAGACATCACAATTACAGCAGGAATTATCGACCTCCTGTTTGGAGCAGAAGCAGTTAGGCCTTGGGTTTTATGCAGAAACTTGTATGCCTCAGGTTTGGAATTAGATGCTTGTTGGCTTCAGGACAAGAGCAGGAGCTGATAGACCTTAAATACTTGTGTAGAAATTGTACATCCAGGACATTAGCTGAAGCTTGAAGGCCTCAATACTGCAGCAGGCATGAGTAGAACCTAAAAAGCCTGTAGACCCAAGACAGGAGCAGGCCCTTGTAGGCCTTAGGACTGGAGCAGGAACCCAAAGGCCTCAGGATAGGAGCATGAGCTTATAGGCCTCAGGAGTGGAGCCAAATCTTGTTGCTATCAAAGATTGGAGCAGGAGCTGGTAGACTAAGAATCCATGCAGAAGCTTGAAGACCTCAGGACTGTAACCGAAACTTCTAGACCTCAGGACTGGAGCAGAATCTTGTAGATATCAAGACTGGAGCAGGAGCTGGTAGACCCTAAGTGTTGGTGGAGAAGCGTGTAGACCACAGAACTAGAACGGAAGCTGGTAGAACTCAGGACTGGAGCAGAATCCTGTAGACGTCAGGAATAGAGCAGGCGCCTGAAGGCCTCAAGATCGGAACAGAAGCTTAAAGACCCTGACTGATGGTGCAGAAGCTTGTAGACCCTCTTATCGTGAACATTAGAACTCTGGAAATTTTCCACTGCTCTGTATAACTGATGAAGAACCTCCGATGAGTGTTGAAACATTTTCAAGATGTTGGGAGAGACCTACAAACATATCCACAAGCTCACTCTCCCACCGGATTACCAAATCACAATCGTTATCCATCAGCTGCCTCCCTCATTTGCTGACTGTTCAGCCAATAGCATTGCAGCAGGCTGAGATGCTCAGACATGATTGGCTAACACCTGTGGTAGGAGAAGAAGCAAAGGAAGAGGGGGACAAAGGCTCATGTTTTAAGCCCACTTTATTTATTTCCACAGATGGTGTCACTGGAATTGTCTGTCTGCCTGTCCACAGATTTGTCCCTGGAGGATGTTGTGAGACACCTATAAAGACAGACAGACAAACAATTATACATACAAGTGACACACATATATTTGGCAGTAGGAACAAAAATGATCACAAAACATTTGGTGTTTTTAAGTTAACTGTAAATAAAAACTGATGATGTCTAACCGGGTGCAGCTGTAGAATAAAAAAGAGAATATCTCTGTGTTTGTGTCTGTTTGAATTTTTTATAGCTGTATCAAAGCCTACACTCAGTCCCAGTGCAGTCCATCCATCCATCCATCTATTCATCCATCCATCCATTTTCCATACAGCTTATCCTACACATTTGAAGTATGGATGGATGGATATCTATCATTTTGTACTATGTATATTTGTAATTACCGATATCTCTAATTGAATTTTCACTAGTACAAAATATAAATCGAGATATCTCTGTTTGGTTTTTGACTAGTCATAATTCAAATTTAAGATAGCCAAAAATACATTTTAGATGTCTGAAACTAACATAACTAGTCAAAATACAATTGTAGATATCTTGAATTTGATTTAAGTCTAGTCCAAACGTAATCAAATATATTTTTAATTTAATTTATGATTAGTCAAATGTTATTTAAAGACATCTATAATGTAAAGATATCTCAAACGGATCTCAGACCAGGGCAGTCTTATATATATATATATATATATATATATATATATATATATATATATATATATATATACTTTTTTTATAGAGATCTGCAAATGTCATTCTGACTAGGACAAATCTCAGACATATCTTAAAATAACATTCTAGTCTAGACTAGTCGACATTACTTTATAGATATCTAAATTGTGTATTTAAATCACCCCGTTGCTAAGCCCCGCCGTTCCTTTTCCAACCACTCAATTAGTGTAGATTTAAGACAAATTAAAACCTATAAACCAAATTAAACATGCCTATTAATCTGAGAAAAGAATGACCGTGCAACAAACTATGGGCCTAGTCAAAACTCTATTAGAGATATCTCTAATCAACCTTGTGTGTGTATGACGTCAACTAACGATAACTATGACGTCATTAAAGATACCTTAAATGGAATTTTGACTAGTCGGGATGTATTTACAGATATCTCGAATCAGATTTATCGCTAGTCAAATTATAATTAAAGATATCTCTAATTTCCATTCTGACTAGTCAAATTATAATTATGACTGGTCGAAATACAACTGTAACTATCTAAAATAGAATTATGGATAGCCAATCCCACGTTTTCTATGCTAATTCCGCTTGCCATAACTGACTGACTTTTCCCGCGCTGAGCGTGACGTCACGAGCAATATGGCCGACATCACTGAGGTAAAGTTGAACGTGAGAAACAGTCTTGCTGCAACTTCTATACGACCAAAATGACAGTTGTTAAATATTTATGTTGAAGGGTGGAACTGTAATGTGTACTTGTGAGAGAAAAACATGTGATGAACCACATGTAGAGTCGACTTTACTCACAACCTCCCGAGCAACACGTGTCCCATATTTGCTGTGTATTTATATAATGGTGTTGTGTCTCACCGCCACCTGCTGGTAGCTTTGAGTACTGCATCGTAACTTTAATCTGGTGTGAAAGGCAAAAAAAAATAAAGTATTAAACTAATACTTTACATCTTTTTTTTTAAAGGATCTGATTTGCATATTCATCTTCATAAAGTTAAATATGCAAATCAGATCCTTTAATAATTAAAGGGTCTGATTTGCATATTTGTCTTTATAATGAACATTACATTTACATTTACATTTATTCACTTAGCAGACGCTTTTATCCAAAGCGACTTACAAATAAGCAAAGCGATATATCAAGCAGGGAACAATACAAGTAGTGCTACTATACAAGATCCATTAATTGAATACCAGAGGAAGCAAAGTGCACAGAGTAGAGGTGTAAGTGCGTTGTGTGTGGGGTTTTTTTTTTTTCTCTAGGAGTTGGTTAGGTGTTCACGGAAAAGGTGGGTCTTTAGCTGTTTTTTGAAGATAGTGAGAGATTCTGCAGTCAGGATTGAGATCGGAAGAGCATTCCACCACTGGGGAACAGTATGCGTGAAGGTTCTGGAAAGGGAGCTTACGCCACACGAGTGGGAACTACTAAACATCGGTCGCTAGTCGATCGCAGATTGCGACAGGGAATGTATGCCTTCAGGAGAGAGTTGAGGTAGGAGGGTGCTGTTCCTGACAAGGTCTTGTAGGTGAGCATCAAGGCCTTGAACTTAATGCGGCAGCAACAGGAAGCCAGTGGATGGAGATGAAGACGGGTGTGACATGGGTTGTTTTGGGCTGGTTGAAGACAAGGCGCGCTGCAGCATTCTGAATCATCTGAAGGGGTTTGATGGAGCTGGCTGGGAGGCCTGAAAGCAGTGAGTTGCAGTAGTCCAGTTTAGAGATGACAAGAGCCTGGACTAGTATCTGTGTAGCCTGTTTGGTGAGGTATGGTCAGATTTTCTTGATGTTGTACAGGATGGAGATGTCCGACAGGCAAGAAGAGATGCGTGCAGAGACAGATGGATCGTCAGGCTGGAAGGACAAATAGAGCTGGGTGTCATCAGCACAGCAGTGATAGGAAAAGCCATGAGACTCAATCACCTGACCGAGAGATGTAGTGTAGATAGAAAAGAGGAGTGGACCCAGAACTGACCCCTGTGGAATGCCAGTTGTGAGTTGCTGAGTTTCAGAAATACCTCCGCTCCATGATACCTTGAAGGATCTGTCCGAAGATTGGATTCCCCGCGGCTAGAACCGTTCCAGTGATGCCCAGGTTGGAGAGAGTTGGTAGGAGGATCTGATGGTTCACAGTGTCGAAAGCAGCAGAGAGGTCAAGTAGGATGAGGATAGATGATCTAGAGGTTGCTCTTGCTAGTCGTAAGGCTTCAGTGACGGAAAGCAGAGCAGTCTCCGTGGAATGGTTGCTCTTGAAGCCAGACTGCTTGGTGTCTAGGAGGTTGTTCTGTGTGAGAAAATTGGAGAGTTGATTAAAAACGGCTCTTTCAAGAGTTTTGGAAAGAATGGGGAGGAGGGAAACAGGTCTGTAGAGAAGTGTCTGGTAATTGGTTAGGTCAATTGGATTGTTTGATTTGCGCCATTTCCTTTCAGATGCTCTTAGTTTGGCCCGGTTGCTACGCAGAGCCTTCGAGAGGCAAGACTAGAGGGTGATGTGCGAGCAGGTCTGGAGGTTAGGGGGCATATGCTGTCAAGAGAAGATGTTAAGGTGGAACATAGCATGTCGGTTGCGGTGTTTAAGTCAAGTGAGGAAAGGTGGCTGTTAGAGGGAAGTAAGGTTGTGACAATGGAGGAGAAATTGCGAGGGGAAAGGGAGCGAAGATTGTAAGAAAAGAGATGGAAAGAGGAGACAGTGTAAGGGGGTGAGGGGAGAGAAATGGAGAACTGGATAAAGAAATGGTCAGAGGTGTGGAGAGGACTAATGAGAAGATCGTGTGTAGTGAAATTACGTGTGAGGAAACGGTTTGCCGGCTTTGTGGGTTGTGGTGTGGTGAGCTACTTTGAGGTCAAATGTGGAAGGAGAGCAAGAAAGTCAGCTGCATGTGGCTTGTGTAGATGAATGTTGAAATCACCAAGGACCAGAAGAGGAGTTCCATCATCTGGGATGGTGGATAGTAGCGTCTGTCAAATTCATTGATGAACTTCCCCAGTTGACCTGGAGGACGGTAAACAACAAGAAAGTGCATTTTTGTAGGGTCAGTGACAGTAACAGCATGAAATTCAAAGGAAGTGTATGAGCAAGAGGGAGAAAGACAGGTAAATTTCCATGTTTTGGAGAGAAGCAAACATGTACCACCCCCTCGTCTGTTGGGGCGTGAAGTATGGGAGAAGTTGAAGTTGGAGGCCAGGGCAGCTGGTGTGGCAGTGTTCTCAGCATGGATCCAAGTCTCAGTCAGAGCCAGCACGCTGAGGTTAGAGTGGGTTGCAAATGCAGAAATGAAATCTGCCTTGTTGACAGCAGATTGGCAGTTCCAAAGTCCGATTGAGAATGAGATGGAACCTGCAGAGGCCGCATTCAGAGAGCGTAGGTTGTCCAAGTTGCGTACGTTTTTTGGAGAGTGCCATCATCTGCACCTGTGGCAAATAACAGGGATAAACTGATGACACATGTTAGTGTGTGTAGACAGGTAAACAGCAAGAATAATAAAGGGAGAAAAAGTATACTTACCAGCATGCGTTGTGGTGTCTGCTCGATGGACTTGCGCGTCTTTACACGAGCTTGGTCTTCACACGACAAGGACGCTTCCGCTGAACATGTGATTGTCTAGGATTGACGTCCATTTTTTTTAAAACAAAAACAAAAAAAACTTCTTTCAGTGATGTGTTGGTCTGTTTTCGCTTTCACGTCAAGGGTTTCCCACAACGCCATTTGTTCGAGTACCTGTTAATTGTGTTGCATTGGGTTTTATGCTGCCTTGAAGTGCACGAGTTCAGAGGTCATGAGGACGATGTGAGAAAACATCTCTTGTTTTTGTCGATTAAATTTTGTGCCGAGTTCATGAAATCTAATTGCCACATTGTGGTGGGGTTCAAGTGCACTCAACTCATTATCATAATTACAATATTTCTGTCAGGACTTCGGTCAGAATGCAACATTATCCCTCACTTCATCGCTATTTAAAGAGAGCGATGCAGCGGCGCTTTAGTTCTGTAGTCTGTCCAGCTCTCTTACTTCCTCGTCTGTACGCTCTTCCAGAGCTTCAACTTCAACCTTCATTCTACTGTAACTCCTTTGCTCTCTGGGATGGATGGACATGAGTTGGGTAAGAAGGTACACTGACATTGACACCGACACACACACACACACACACACACACACAGGACAAACAGGACACAGAACATGTTGGTTAGTTTTGTGGAAATTCTTGAGTGTCACTCCACGATAACCTGCAGGGGGCGACAAACCCACATGCTCCACTTTACTTCACCGTCCATGAACGGGTTCACTCTTCCATGTCGTCTAGAATCGTTACGAGGACCGAATTGTGGTTTAATCTCGAAGACATTTCATCATTACATCAGTGTAAAAATCATCCAAGAAGCCAAAGTACCTTTTATTGTAATTTGTAGTATTGACTGCGTAATGCTGCTGCTCATGAGACGAACAGGTCTCGTGTCGGATCTCTAATCTGAACAGTAACGGGCCCAAACCGGAGCCTTGAGGTTCTTCTATATTTTCCACCGACTGAAAACGTGACACAAAACGATTCACTCAGATTAATTTACCGGTTTGTTCAGTTGAAGTCTTCCTGAAAATAGCTGTCTTCTCAGACAAACAGTCTGAGCTAATAATATAATCTTTGCGTTTTTGTGTTATTTTATTTAGAATATGCATTACTAATATGATTTTTTTAGTCCGACAAGAACTCGACTGCACCAAACGACTCATTTGAACTGATTCGCTGAACAATTCCCGTTCACAACTAAAACGTTCACTGAACGAATCCATTCACTGAATCGCTGAACATGAGAAGAGTGAATCTCTGTCATGACCAAAAGATTTACTGATCTGATTCACTGAACGGGAAATGAGCGAATCTTAGTCATGACTGTAAGACTCACTGATCCAAACAACGAATCGCTGAATGGGAAATGAGTGAACCTCAGTCATGACCAAAAGATTCACCAATCCAAATGTTGATTCACTGAAACGGAGACGAACCAATCTCACCGTATCAACAATGCAGCGTGCATACAACTGCAAATTTGACTCGATTCATGGACTACGGAAATATGCAACGTCGTGAAACGGGCTGAAACGTTGACTGATTCAAACGTTCGAACACTCAAGAGGAGCCAATCGTGACCAGAAGGATTCACCAAGTCTAGAGATGCGATGCACGCGGTTACAAATACGACGGTACCAGATGTATAAGGGGGAAAAAACCCAACAAGACTGATAACGTAAACCTGCGTACAATCGTTATGGATATATAAGGAAGATTTTAATGACAAAAAAATAAAGATCGCTACAGGGCTGAATGTTTAACAGGTTCAGGAACTTTCTAGAAGTAAAATGTTTAACAACAACAACAACAACAACAACGTCCCATCTGGTTGTACATGTAATTTTCACTCAGGCCGGGGTGTACGCCTTTCCGGGAGCAGGTGTCGAGTCAACTTGTTTTGTTGGTTATAGCTTTAAACATTAGCTAGTCACATGATCGACTGGCTGTCAACACCGAGGAACGCCTGTCACTCGGCCAACGCACGCACATTTTTTATTGCTTGTGTGAAGTGTAGCGTGTCCGAGGAAAGACGGTGGAGTTGAGTAGCACAGCGACTGCTGCAGGAGGTGAAGCAACTCCTCTGCAAATGATCCGTCGAGTTACATAAGCACAACAGATGAGTCAGGGCGAGCGAGCGAGAGAGAGAGAGAGAGAGAGGTGTAATTTAGTGAGTCAGAAAAAATTTATTTCTAGTGCAGACATCTCTCCTCACCTCCTCCTACATAAGAGCCTGGAGACTGCAGTGCAGTGAAGGAGAGTGGCGTTACTCCTACTTTCTCGCTCCTATCCCACAATGCCATCTGCAGCATGACTCAACACTCAGTGTAGTACATCTACAGTTACGTGCTTTTCTTCCAATCCAAGAACAGAGCTGATAACGGGGCAAATCGCGTTCATTACATCGCCTAACCGTAACGTTATCTCGCTTCATACCTCACTTACCATCCAGCGTTTCGACACGTACACGTACGCGTACGCAAGCCTTGCGTATGTGTCCGCTTCCTCGTTCTCGAGTCGTATGAAAACAGCAACCGGTTCTGCGGTTTTGCAACCTCCGTTATACAGTCGTTACTATGGTTACGTCTGGAACAAACATCTCTCTCTCTACGTATACAGCCGTAAATCAACAGCGAATCAAAAAAAAAGACTCCCGTGACGAGTCGTGCTGTGTTTTATTAGAGGACAAGGTGAATATTTTAGAGGTGTGCGCGTGTCTTTCCACATTAGCATTAGCGCAATGGCCTTTAGCTAGGGAGCCCAAAACAAGACGAAACAAAAGCCAAAAAAAAAAAAAAAAAAACCCAGCCATTTTAAAACCTTTTCCAGGAGCGCACCTTGGTCACGCAGAAGAAGAGATTATGTTTATTATAAATATATTTGTTATAGAATCAAAGCTGGATGTTAAATGTTTAATATGATATTTTAGTGCTGGGGATTAGTGGCCTGTTATTCGTTTCCTGTTGCGCGCCGATCGCCCGCCTGGTTGACCTTCAGCCGTATTAAACACGAAAAGGAGGAATTTATTATAAGCAGGTCACATAACCGGTGTTTTTCTGCAGAGATGCTGATGTCAGAGCTCCTTTGTTTGTTTGTTTATTTTTGTTCTGTTGATCCAGAATCTCCAGAAATCTCCACATGGCATTTCTGCAGCACTACAGCTCTGTCCTTTGGCTCGGTTTCGGTCGACAACCCGAAAAAAAAAAACATGAACACCGCAACACGAGACACGCGCCGTGTTCGAGTCACTTGCCGCAGCCGCGTCAATCCAGAGTTCTCCAGCCTGCGCAAAGAAGCGAACACGCCAGGGTTCTGTTCGACGCTCTCACCGCTAACATTTACTCCCACCGTAAAGACGCGTCCTCTACGCTGGGGTTCCAGCACTATTCAATATTCACGCTCTAGACACGACCGTGCCGGCGCTGTAATCACTGATTACGCTGTTTGGACTAAGTTTCTCTTTAAAGGAGCCGACAGCAAGCGCAAGTCAACAACCGACTGAACGTATAGCGCGAGGAAGTTATAGAATATATGTAGGATGACTGACGAAGCAGAAAGGAGAGACATCTACACTGGGGCAAACAGTACACACCAATAACAGAAAATTGGTGTATTATGAGGAACCATGAGGAATGTAATTACAGTCTGAAGTGACACATATACTGTAGAGATCAATCAGAGAGAGAGAGAGAGAGAGGAGAGAAAGAGCGCTGGTGGTGGTGTTTGGGCAGTAACGCTCTCTCCGAGTCCTCTCTGAAGAGCTGAGTCAGGCGTTTCCTAAAGCTCCAGGAGGGAATATTAACTTGAGTTATGGTCCCTGCTATCGCTCCGTGATTGGACTATAATAACACCGACCTCTGTGTTCCACTTAATTCTCATGGCGTGGTTACAAGAACAAGAAGAGCAGAACGAACAAATCGGGATTATACACACACTAATAACCCTTAATAATAAACTGTTACCGAAGCGGAAAAAATAAACCTCAGCGCGCACACCTCAATCTGAAACGAGCGACGCTAATTTAAATGAAATTTTGATCCGATCGGACTAAAAAGGTGTCCAAGCGTCTAGATCGGACTCCACGTTTGTGTTTGGAACGCCCACTTTTCACAAGCCAGTCGAACTCCATAAAAGATGGAAAAAAAACCCCCCAAAAATACACAAAAAAAAACAACCAACCATCCACAAAAACATTAATCTCATCAATCATCATGAATACTCTAGACATGGACTCACACACGACACTGTGAACAATAAGCGCAATCACTGGACGGAAACACAGTACCCGCGGAACAACCTTTTTGAGCTGGGCTACTATATGGATTTAAAACGCCTAAAAACCCTTTGTTTTAAAGCTCTCATACGATAGATTTACTCGAAGAAAACACTCTAACGTGCTCATGATTTAAACTGCAGCGTTACCTCAAAAGTAAGTTGAACGAAAACTCGTCAGATATAATGTGTATGTGTGTGTATCAAAGTCCTTCCTCTTAAATTAGAACGAAAGCTGCGTGTTAAATGTTTAACATGGTATTTTAGTGCTGTGGATTCGTGGCCTGGAATCCGTTTCCTGCCAATCGCCGGGTCGACCTTTAGCCATATTAAACACGAAAAGGGAGGAATTTATTATAAGCAGGTCACATGACCGGTGTTTTTCTGCGGAGATGCCGATGTCAGCGCTTCGGGGGCCGAGAGTCGGAAACGGCGGCCTGGATTCGGTTGAACTTTCTTAAACCTTTTGAAAGGAAGTCACGGTTTGTGAAGTCAAAGGTCACGGCTTTTGAGGTTTTTTCTTTTCTTTTTCTCCTTCTTCCGTTTCACCTGCCAGACGCGGAGACGCAGATTTGAAAGACGCCGTGCGAGGCTACCCCGTTGCTAGCGAAATAAAAGAACTCGTACGTCTAGCGACGCGAACGTGTAACACGCGTGCACGTGACCCACGTCACAGAGCGCACTATCGTTATGGAAACCTGGCTTAAAATGAATACGTTGTGAGTGTAAATGAAATGATGAGAACTTTTTTCTTTGCGATCGTTTAATCTGTTATCACCTCAATGCACGTCTATGTGAATGAATTAGAAACTCAAAAAAAAAAAATAATCCTAAGCAAACGATCTAAACGTGTTTATTAAAGCAACCGTTTATGTTTACCTAAGAACATGTGCAAGATTCTTTTTGTTATTTTAAAGTTATTTAAAAAAAAACAAGACACAAATCAAGCTATAGTATAGTGTGTACACTGTATATTATCTATTTAAAATATCAGGCTAGTTAGCAAAGATCAGGTACGTAGATCGCTAGCATTACCTAGCAAAACTTCTTTTAAAAATTCTTATTTAGTTTTCAATTAATAAAATTTCATTTTTTTGTGTGTTTTTTTTCAAACCTAAACCTAAAACGTACAATTACCAAATTACTAATGTACGACAAAACCGGTGTGTGTGTGTGTGTGTGTGTGTGTGTGTATGGTTAGCTCACACTTTCTACTCCAGCAGATAAGTTTTGAAATCTCTCCTGTTCTTTCCGGAGTTTTCAGTTGCACTTTGTGGATCATTATGTTTCTGATTAAATATTAATATCATTAGGGTGTGTGTGTGTGTGTGTGTGTGTGTGTGTGTGTGTGTGTGTGTGTGTGTGTGTGTGTCGTAACACACAGCCCTTACTTGGCCTTGGTTAATTGTTGTTTAACACACCACTGTGATGACTGTCAGCTACTGAGTAACACAGCTGAGCACACATGATGAGTGCTGCTGGGTTTAATATGGCTCCCTGCTCCCTATTCCCTATACACTAGTGCACTCTGTAGTGAACAAGTACATGTTATACATCATCTCAGCCAACGGTAGCAAGCGAACAGGCTAAAGTTATTGTGCTAGCTAGAACAAGCTCTTCATAAAGGAGAGAGGATTTGCTCTTAAGCTCTGTTTATTGCTGGTTTAAGATGTTTGCTGATCGCTGCTTTAAGATATTTATTGAATGCTGCTTTAAGATGTTTGCTGATCGCTGCTTTAAGATATTTGTTGATTGCTGCTTTAAGATGTTTGCTGGTCACTGCTTTAAGATATTTTGTTGATTGCTGCTTTAAGATGTTTGCTGATTGCTGCTTTAAGATGTTTGCTGTTGCTGCTTTAAGATGTTCGCTGATCGCTGATTTAAGATATTTATTGATTGCTGCTTTAAGATGTTTGCTGATCGCTGCTTTAAGATATTTGTTGATTGCTGCTTTAAGATGTTTGCTGGTCACTGCTTTAAGATATTTTGTTGATTGCTGCTTTAAGATGTTTGCTGATTGCTGCTTTAAGATGTTTGCTGATTGCTGCTTTAAGATGTTTGCTGATCGCTGATTTAAGATATTTATTGATTGCTGCTTTAAGATGTTTGCTGATCGCTGCTTTAAGATATTTGTTGATTGCTGCTTTAAGATGTTTGCTGGTAACTGCTTTAAGATATTTATTGATTGCCGCTTTAAGATGTTTGCTGATCGCTGCTTTAAGATATTTGTTGATTGCTGCTTTAAGATGTTTGCTGATTGCTGCTTTAAGATGTTTGCTGATTGCTGCTTTAAGATGTTCGCTGATCGCTGATTTAAGATATTTATTGATTGCTGCTTTAAGATGATTGCTGATTGCTGCTTTAAGATATTTATTGATTGCTGCTTTAAGATGTTTGCTGATCGCTGCTTTAAGATATTTGTTGATTGCTGCTTTAAGATGTTTGCTGGTCACTGCTTTAAGATATTTTATTGATTGCTGCTTTAAGATGTTTGCTGATCGCTGCTTTAAAATATTTTTTAATTGCTGGTTAAAGATGTTTGCTGATCGCTGCTTTAAAATATTTGTTGATTGCTGCTTTAAGATGTTTGCTGATCGCTGCTTTATGATATTTTGTTGATTGCTGCTTTAAGATGTTCGCTGATCGCTGCTTTAAGATATTTTTTAATTGCTGGTTAAAGATGTTTGCTGATCGCTGCTTTAAGATATTTTGTTGATTGCTGCTTTAAGATGTTTGTTGATTGCTGCTTTAAGATATTTAGTAAATGCTTTTTTATGAGGTTTAGTGATCGCTGCTTTAAGAGTTTTGGTAAGTGCTACGTTAAGATGTTTCTTGATCGCCGATTTAAGAGGTTTGCTGATCGCTGCTTTAAAATGCATAGTTCAATCACTATTTCACCCAAGAACCTTTTGGATAAGAAGCTTTGGCGCGGCTTGTTAGTTTAAAGCCTTAATCCTCTGATTTTCTCTCAGATGAATAGTCTCAGTCTCAGCGTTCCCTTTTGTCCTGTTTCTCTTTTTCTCTTTCAATACACTTTCTCTCTCTCTCTCTCTCTCTCTCTCTCTCACTCACTCTTTTTGTCTATCCTGTCCTCTCTGTAATTAGTGCGAAGGCTGAGTTTTTTTAAGCCCCTCCCCCACTTCTGAACAGAGGTGGAGCCTGAGACACAATAGGGTTTAATCACTCATGTGGTCAGAGTTGAGAGCCAAGCTTCTCTCACATGAGAGAGACCGAGAGAAAGTGTGTGTGTGCGTGTAAGCGTGCGCGTTCATGCGTGTGTGTGTGTGTGTGTGTGTGTGTGTGTTAGTGTAGAGCGGACTTCATCTCACGCTGAGTCGCAGGTACACGAGATTGACGGGAAAACCCTGGCACAGGGTCAGACTGCAGCTGGAAAAATCCACAGAGATTCGAAAGCAACCTGGACCTTCTTCATCATCAGCCTCATCGTCTTCATCATCCAGGCTGGATCATGGCTGCGTGCGTCGAGCTGCGTTACTCTTCTGAGCACACAGAGACTGCTTGAGTGGAAATCAGAAGAGAACAGAAGAGCATCATGATCTCTCACTACCCCCTGGCGTCTCTGCTCCCATGGCCACCGCTGCCCCTCTGCCTGGAGCTGGGCGCTGAGGGAGGAGTGGCACTGCAGAGATACCAACCACGATCGCCCGACAGCAGCCCTCGACACTGGGTCAGTTCTCTCTCTCTCTCTCTCTCTCTCTCTCTCTCTCTGTTTCTCTCTCTGTGTCTCTCTCTCTCTCTCTCTCTCTCTCGCTGCCATATCTATCTACATGTTTCTCCAGACATCAAAATGTCAAGAAAACACAGACACATTTGTTTTTGTCTCATCGAGTGTGTAACCATGTCCCTATGACTTGTGAACATCTGGATGGAAATCTAGAGTCCTGAAGCCAGGATGGACCTATGGTGTTTGTGTGTGTGTGTGTGTGAGAGAGAGGTACACTTGCGAGAAAC
>CM022776.1:17734610-17789610 GCA_012411365.1 Ameiurus melas
GAGGTAGTGAAGCAGAAGCCAGTAGCTAGCAGAACTAGACCAAGTAGTAGTAGTAGAAGCAGTAGCAGTAGTAGTAGCTAGTAGAAATGGTAGCAGTAGTAGAAATAGCTAGTAGAATCAGACCATAGTAGTAGTAGCCAGTAGTAGTAGTAGTAGTAGAAGTTGTAGTAGGAGTAGAGGTAGTAGACGTGGTAGTAGTAGAAGCAGTAGTATTAGACCAAGCTAGTAGTAGTAGTAGTAGAAGAACAGAACAGCTGTAGTAGTAGTAGTAGGCAGTAGTGGTAGAAGGCAGTAGCATAGTAGTGGTAGAATAGCTAGCAGAATCAGACCCAAGCAGTAGCAGTAGTAGTAGAGAAGAGCTAGCAGAATTAGACCTTAGAAGCAGTAGTAGAAGTAGAGCTAGTAGAAGTAGCAGTAGTAGTAGCAGTAGTAGTAGAAGGTAGTAGTAGTAGTAGTAGCAGCGGTAGTAGGAGAGAGGTAGTAGACGTAGTAGTAGTAATAGTAATTTGCCAGTAGTGTAGTAGTAGCAGGTAGTGAAATGGTAGTAGAAGTAGCAAAAGCTAGTAGAAGTAGTAGTAGTAGTAGTAGTAGTAGTAGTAGTCGTAGTAAGTAGAAGTAGCTAGTAGAAATAGCCAGTGCAGTGAAGCAGTAGAAGCCAGCAGTAGTAGTAGCAGAAGCTTTGCAGTAGAAGGTGTATAGTAGTAGTAGTAGCAGAAGCAGCAGAATCCGACCCAAGTAGTAGTAGCAGCTAGCAGAAGCAGTAGCAGGAGCAGAGGTAGAGATGCGTAGTAGTAGCGAGTAGCATTAACCAGCTAGCAGTAGTAGAGAAAGGTAGTAGAAGCAGCAAAGCAGCAGAAGCAGTAGTAGCAGTAGCTAGCAGAAGTGTAGTAGCAGTAGCAGCAGAGCATGCTGCAAGCAAGCCAGCAGAGCGTAGCAGTAGTAGCAGTAGTATAGCAGAAGTGGCAGCAGGAGCAGTAGCAGCCAGTAGCACGAGACCCAGCTAAGTAGTAGCAGCAGTAGCGTGTAGCAGAAACGGTAGCAGTAGCTAGCAAAGCTAGCAGTAGCCACAGCAAGTAGCAGTAGTAGCAGTAGCAGCAGCAGTAGTAGCAGAAATAGCTAGTAGTAGCAGCAGCAGAAGCTAGTAGTAGTAGTAGTAGAAGTGGCAGAAATAGGCAGATAGAATCGACCCAGTAGTAGCAGCAGAAGCTAGTAGAACTCAGACCCAGCAGCAGTAGCAGTAGCCAGCTAGCCAGTAGCAGAAGCAGCAGTAGTAGCAGTAGCAGTAGCAGTAGCGGGTAGCAGTAGTAGCAGCTAGTAGAAGCTGTAGTAGCAGCAGTAGCAGCAGCAGGAAGTAGTAGAGCAGAGTGCAGTGAGACGCTATAGCAGTAGCAGTAGCATTAGACTCCAGCGTAGCAGTAGCAGCAGTACAGAAGTAGTGAGAAATGGTAGCAGAAGCAGTGCCAGTAGAAGTAGTAGCAGTAGTAGTAGTAGTAGTAGTAGTAGTAGCAGAAGTAGCAGATAGCAGAACAGTAAGTAGCAGTAGCAGAAGAAGCAGTAGCAGTAGTAGCAGTAGTAGTAAAAGTAGTGGTAGAATAGCTAGCAGAATCAGACCCAAGTAGTAGTAGTAGTAGTAGCAGTAGCCAGTAGAAATGGTAGTAGTAGTAGAAATAGCTAGTAGAATCAGACGCAGTGTAGCAGTAGTAGCAGCAGTAGAAGTGGTAGTAGTAGTAGTAGCAGTAGCTGTAGCAGTAGTAGAAGCAGTAGTAGAGCAGAGGCAGTAGACGCAAGTAGCAGTAGCTAGTAGTACAGAAAGCAAGTAGCAGTAGTAGCAGTAGCTAGTAGAAATGGTAGCAGTAGTAGCAAAGTAGGAAGCAGTAGCAGTAGTAGTAGCAGTAGTAGTAGTAGCAGTAGTAGCAGCAGCCAGCAGAAATAGCTTAGCAGCAGCAGCAGTAGGTGCCAGTAGCAGCAGTAGTAGCAGTTAGTAGTAGATGAAGTGCAGTAGTAGCAGTAGCAGAAGCTAGTAGAACCAGACCCAGAGTAGTAGAAGCTAGTAGAAGCTAATAGTAGGAGCAGAGGTGCAGACCTAGGTAGTAGCAGAAGCAGTAGCACAAGACCCAGCTAGTATAGTAGTAGTAGTAGAGAGCTAGTAGAAATGGTAGCAGAAGCTAGCAAGTGTAGCAGAAGCAGTAGCGTAGTAGCAGTAGCAGTAGCAGTAGCAGAAGCTAGCATGGTAGTAGTAGCAGTAGTAGTAGAAGTAGCATAAGCAGAAGCTAGTAGAAGTGGTAGCAGTAGCAGTAGTAGCAGGATAGTAGGAGAGTAGTAGAAGTAGCAGTACTAGATCCAAGTAGCAGTAGCAGTATGTAGCTAGCAGAAAGTAGTAGACTAGCAAAAGCAGTAGAAGCATAGCAGTAGTAGTAGTAGCAGTAGCAGGTAGTGTACAGAAGAAGCAGTAGTAGGCAGAAGTATAGTAGATAGTAGGTAGAATAGTAGCAGAATCAGACCCAGCCAGTAGAGTAGAGAGAGCAGAATCAGACCACAGTAGTAGCAGAAGCAGTAGACTATATACAGAGCAGTAGAGTAGTAGTAGTAGTAGAATAGTAGTACAGCGTGAAGTGCAGTAGTAGCAGCAGAGGCGAAGTAGAGAGAGCTAGAGAAGAGTAGCACAGTAGCAGTAAGAGAAAGCTAGCAGAAACGGTAGCAGAAGCAGCAGTGAGCAGTAGCAGTAGTAGTAGAGTAGAGTAGTAGTAGCAGTAGTAGCAGTAGAACAGCAGACAGTAGCAGCAGTAGCAGTAGCAGCAGTAGCAGTAGTAGTAGTAGCAGTAGCAGAAGTAGTAGTAGCAGTAGCAGTAGTGCAAGTGGCAGAACAGGCAGAATAGCCCAAGCAGTAGCAGCAGCAAAGTAGAAAGTAAAATGGTATAGTAGCAAAATAGCAGCAAAACGACCTAGCAATATAGAGATATAGAAGTTGAGTAGAAAGATAGCGAGTAGAGGAGAGAGGAGCAAGTGTAGTAGAGAAGCAGTACAGACCAATAGTAGTAGAAGCAAGACAAGAAATGTAGTAGAAGTAAAGTGCGAAGTGTCGTAGCCAGCAGTAGCAGTAGCAGTAGTAGCAGCAGCTAGTAGAAATACAGTACAGTAGCAGTAGCAGGGTAGTAGCAGTAGTAGTAGCTGGTAGTAGTAGGTGCAGTAGTAGTGTAGAGAGCATAGAATTAGACCAGTAGTAGTAGTAGAAGTAGTAGAATTAGACGAAGTAGTAGTAGTAGAAGTAGTAGAAGTAGTAGTAGGAGTAGAGGTAGTAGACGTGGTAGTAGTAGAAGTAGTAGAAGTAGAAGTAGTAGAAATGGTAGTAGAAGTAGTAAAAGTAGTAGAAGTAGAAGTAGTAGTAGTAGTAGTAGTAGTAGTAGTAGTAGAAGTAGTATAAGCGAGTAGTAGTAGTGGGTAGTAGGAGCAGAGGTAGTAGACGGGTAGTAAGTAGTAGTAATGGAAGTAGTAGTATTAGACGTAGCAGTAGTAGTAGTAGTAGAAGCTAGTAGCTAGTAGAAATGGTAGAGAAGTAGTAAAAGTAGTAGAAGTAGTAGTAGTAGTAGTAGTAGTAGTAGTAGTAGAAGTAGTATAAGTAGAAGTAGTAGAAGTGGTAGTAGTAGTAGTAGTAGTAGAAGTGGTAGTAGGAGTAGAGGTAGTAGACGTGGTAGTAGTAGTAGTAGTAGAAGTAGAAGTAGTAGAAATGGTAGTAGAAGTAGTAAACGTAGTAGAAGCAGAAGTAGTAGTAGTAGTAGTAGTAGTAGTAGTAGAAGTAGTAGAAGAGTAGTAGTAGTAGTAGTAGTAGTAGTAGTAGTAGTAGTAGAAGTGGTAGTGAAAGTAGTGAAAGTGGCAGTAGAATAGCTAGTGCAGAATTAGACAAAGTAGTAGTAGTTAGTAGAAGTAGTAGTCAGAAGTAGTAGGTATAGTAGTAGTAGTAGTAGAAGTGGTAGTAGGAGTAGAGGTAGTAGACGGTAGTAGTAGAAGTAGTAATATTAGACGAAGTAGTAGTAGTAGTAGTAGAAGTAGAAGTAGTAGAAATGGTAGTAGAAGTAGTAAAAGTAGTAGAAGTAGTAGTAGTAGTAGTAGTAGTAGTAGAAGTAGTAGAAGAAGTACTAGTAGTAGTAGTAGAAGTGGTAGTAGAAGTGGTAGTAGAAGTAGTGAGAATTTAGACCAGTAGCAGTAAGTAGTAGTAGCTAGCAGAATTAGACCTAGCCAGTAGTAGTATAGCTAGGTAGTAGCTAGTAGTAGTAGGCTAGTAGTAGTAGTAGTAGTAGTAGAAGCGGGTAGTAGTAGTAGAAGTGGTAGTAGTAGTAGTAGTAGTAGAGTAGTGGTAGTAGGAGTAGAGGTAGCAGACGTATAGTAGTAGAAGTAGTAGTATTAGACCAGCTAGTAGTAGTAGTAGTAGCAGAAGTAGTAGAAATGGTAGTAGAAGTAAAAGAAGCATAGGCAGTAGTAGTAGCAGTAGTAGTAGTAGCAGAAGTAGAAGGCAGAAGTAGTAGCAGAAGGTGGTAGTAGTAGCAGAAGTCCAGTAGCAGTAGAAGTGGTAGAAATAGTAGAAGTGGTCAGTAGTAGTAGTAGTAGTAGTAGCTGGTAGTAGCAGAAGCAGTAGCAGTAGTAGAACGCAGTAGTTGTAGAAGTAGTAGTAGAAGCCAGTAGCAGAAGTAGTATAGGTAGAAGCTAGTAGTAGCAGGGGAGTGGTAGTAGTAGTAGTAGCAGAAGTGGTAGGTGTAGTAGCAGAAGTAGTAGCAGAAGTAGACGTAGTAGTAGCGTAGTAGAGAGTAGTAGTAGTAGTAGTATAGGTAGAAGTAGCAGTAGAAGTTTTGCGGTAGTAGCAGTAAGTAGTAGTATAGGTAGTAGTAGTAGTAGTAGAAGTGGTAGTAGTAGTAGTAGTAGAAGTGGTAGAAGTAGAAGTAGTAGTAGAAGTAGTAGTAGAAGTAGTAGTAGTAGTAGTATAGGTAGAAGTAGTAGTAGAAGTGGTAGTGGTAGTAGTAGTAGTAGTAGTAGTGGTAGAAGTAGTAGTAGTAGTAGAAGTGGTAGTAGAAGTGGTAGTAGAAGTGGTAGTAGTAGTAGTGGTAGAAGAAGTAGTAGAATTAGACGAAGTAGTAGTAGTAGTAGTAGTAGTAGTAGTAGTAGTAGAAGTGGTAGAAGTAGAAGTAGTAGTAGAAGTACAAGTAGTAGTAGAAGTAGAAGTAGTAGTAGTATAGGTAGAAGTAGTAGTAGAAGTGGTAGTGGTAGTAGTAGTAGTAGTAGTAGAGGTAGAAGTAGTAGTAGAAGAAGTACTTTGCTAATCGAATCTGAGAACAAAGCTAGTACGAAGCCGAGCTCACGACTCAAACATGCACATTATACACTGATTTGTGCTTCATTTCATAAAACAAAAAAGGGCGTAAAAAAAATCTGAACTGTGTGTGTGTGTGTGTCTATGTGTGTCAGTGTATGTGTGTGTGTGTGTGTGTGTGTGTGTGTGTGTGTGTGTGTGTGTGTGTGTGTCAGTGTGTGTGTGTGTGTGTGTGTGTGTGTGTGTGTGTGTGTGTGTGTGTGTGTGTGTGTCAGTGTATGTGTGTGATCAAGAAAGGGTGGTTTAGGGCAGAAAGGTCACGTTAGGGTTGGGGAGGCCCAGGGGAAACCCATGCTCTAGTTCCCAGACCCCTCCCAAAAGGAGAGCACACACACACACACACACACACACACACACACACACACACACACACACACACATCACATACACACACAAGAGTGCTGGGAAAGGTCGGCACTCCTCAGACCCCCTCCAGGGACAGCTGCTCTCTCTCAGAGGGGAGTGATGTCATCACCATGTACAAAAAAACAAGGCCAGGAGAAATGTCAGGCAAAATGACTGAGCCATAGATACACACACACACACACACACACACACACACACACAAAACATACACCATACACACATGCACACAAACCATACCCAGACGTCACGGCCGTCTGTGTGATCCGCAGGGCATGCGACACTTGGCTCTTATGACGTGGGTAAAGTACGGTAAAGAAGGGAGAGTGGCAATACACGTACACACATTGTTGTGTGTGTGTGTGTGTGTGTGCGCGCCACATCACGTCTATCTCGGTATGTTTCTCTGCTGAAACAATCAGGTTGAACGTCAGTCTTCCTTACATTGTGTTTCTCAAGTCTGACGCGTACGTCATCGTACACTACAGACACCCCGCACACACACGTGCAGTTGAGCTCGTGAAAGAACTATTCCCCTCAGATTTTTACTTCATTTCTTTGGCATGGGATTTAAAAAAAAAATAATAATAAAGTGTTGTATTTACATACAGTAATATGATCATTAACCCAATGTCGGATATTTTGTTAACAAACTTGACGGGCCTTGCTCGTGGACCCAGTAGTGGCAGGGATTTGGACAACCTTCAGAACCTTCCGAGCAGAAGACCAACATCAGAAGACTAACACCACTGCTTCCACTGCTACGACTAGCTGGATGAGTGCAACGACACGGACTGCGGCGTTAGCCGTATCAGCCATATCTCCCTGCAGCTCTCGCCTGGTGTCCCACTGAAGCTAAATGTCAGTACCTGGATGGGAGACCTCCTGGGGAAAGCTAACGTTGCTGCTGGAAATGGTATCAATGAAGCCAGCAGGGGGTGCTCAACCCTAATGCCCCAGTATAGTGAAGGGGACACTATACTGTAAAAACAGCACTGTCTCTGTTATTAGAAATAACATATTTAACAAATAATCCCCCAATGGCCTTTATCTATCATGGCTGCCAAATTTTCTCCATCCCTGAATTGGTTACACCACTTTCCGCTCCTCTCCACCAATAGGTGGTGTGTGGTGGGTCGTTCTGGCCCACTATGGCTGCCGTCGCCTCATCCAGGTGGACACTACAAGTGAAAGTTGAGGCTTTGGAAGCTGATTTGTTTGGTGTACAAACGAGGAGGTGAGAGAACTGGGTGGACTACAGGACTAAAGCACCGCTGCATCACTCTCGTTAGGTAGAAATGTCAAACGAGTAACTCTGAATTTCTAAACTCCTGACCGGGGGAAAAAAAAAAAAAAAAAACCCCACCAAAAAAACACCCCCTCAACTTGGAGTTCCTTCTTGAAAAGGCAGGAAGGCCTCCTCGACCCAAAGTTTACCCAGTGGCGTTAAATCGACATGGCCGCTCACGTCATCGACCGTAAACCCGGTAGCACTTCTTACCTTTAAATGAGTCGATGGAGAGATACTTGGATTAAGACAGACGTGGAGACAGGCAGACGGAGCGAGAACGTGAGACGGAGACACAGACGGGAGAGCAGGTTAAGTTTGAGATTGGTGAAACTGTCTATACTATTCATCAACTTCACTGTGACTGTGTCCGACAACAACAACAACAACAACAACAACAGCAAGAACAACGTCCCTCTGTGACCCTCGACCGCCAACCTCTCACTCGCAGAGGAATAACAAACACACGAAACACTTCGGAAATATTTCCACACAAACACATCTAACGTGTTTCGGGACGGCGTGAAGGATCACACGCGTCGTTGGCTTGTTTAGACGAGGCGTTTCGACAGGCTGCTTGGTAACGAGCTGGACATTACAGGCTGGTTTATGCTTTTAGGATACGCTGAGATTGGGCGTTTCTGATCAACACTTCGCATTCGGGTTCTATTTGTAGGACGTTGAACGTGTCAGGTCTTTCGCGTGATCTGTTTGCTTGGCAAGTCTAGCATGTCGGCTGATTGAAGACTAGGGCCCCCTGATGGCGGTGTGAAGTACTGCAGGAGGGTGTTTGGTATACAATGGGATGAATAGGAAGTGGGCAGAGAGGACTAGAGAGCTGGGACGGGACCGAGTGTGTGTGTGAGAGTGTGTGTGTGAGAGAGAGAGAGAGAGAGAGAGAGAGAGGAGAAAAGAGGGATTTAACGATCATATTTTGTCGTGGGGTGTGTTTTTTTTTCCTCCTCCACCGGATTTAGCGACGCACTGATGCCACGAACATACGATGTGAGAAAACGTCACCATGAAATTCGCCTGGAAAGCTAAAATGGTAACGTTCATTCATTTATTTGGAAGTTTTTGGTTACTTTCCTCTTAAGTGTTTGGGAAGAGAAAGAGGGAGGAGGAAAAGACGGGAAAGTCAAGAATAATGGAGTTACAAAAGTAGCGCGAGCTGCTGCGTGGAACTGAAATGAACGTCGGTTGCCAAGTAACACAACTGTCGCAAAAAAATGCTTGCGTTTGTTTTATTCGTTGTTTTTTGGGGTTTTATGTTTTTAAACATGGCCGCGAGGGATTGAAAAAGCGCGCGGGGGGGGGGGTTAAATACTTTTTGCGAGTTAGGAGACCGTTATTTTCACTCGGGGGTTGGATGAGGAAGCGATTAGAAAACGTATTCTCGTTAACTAAAGCCCGTTACTTTCTCCTGCGACAATGCGGATCGATTTCACGACAATTACTAAAAAACACTGCCGAAAAATAAAAATATAGCGGTAACTATAGCAACCGCGCTATAACCCCCACACACACACACACACACACACACACTACTCAGTATGCTAGGATGCGGTTCGAAAACTTAAGTTTGATGGGGGAAAAAAAAAAATCCCAGGCGATTAAAATGATTTAAAATATTTGGGTTACACCTACGTCATTTTTTCCCATCTCCATATTATTTTCTTTCTTTTATTTGATAGATATTTATATACTATATATATGTTTTTGAATATAAATCGTTACATCTATGCAGCGCAGTATCTGTGTTCTGTTAGGGTTGGTACAATACCGTGATATCGACTGCGATACCGATACTCGACAATAAACCAGACGATACTAACTTAACAAAAAAAAAGAAATAGATTTATATATATATATATAGATTTTTTTTTTAAAACACCAAACAGTCGTCATTCGACGTCTTTTGATGTTGCGTTTAAAACAATTCCGCCGTTCAGTTTTTGCCGGTTGGTTGTGTTTTTACGTTGAGAATAATGCATCGATTATTTCTACTGTTGGTGGATTAAGTGACATTTTGCTAGCGAACAAGCGCGCAGACCAGATCAAGAGATATCCGGCTTGATAAGAGCAGTTAAATAAGAGCAGATGTCCACGCGTCTAAAGTAAGAGCTTGTACGACGGACGCTCGACACGGTCCTAACGCTAACGCTATCGGCGACGCGCTTTTAAAACCGTCTCCTGACCGTTCGGGGAAGGAGTCTCCGGTGTCGGCGCTTTGTGCCGCTCGGACGTAACGTAGGTGATCGTTAGCGGATTAATTAGTCTCGTACGTCCCATAACGGTAAATGTAACTTTAAATGGATAAAAAAAAAAAGGTGTTTTGTAATGAATTAAAATGATCGTGTGAGGAAGGAATCTCTTCAGGGTGTGCTGCTGTTGGGGGGATAAAAGGATCGTCCTCCTCGTAGTTGCAGTCGCTTATACGCCGAGCGTAAACCCTGGGCCTGTGGTATTACTTCAGGAAAGATGCCTAGTTATAAAGAAGACAATTTCTCGGCACAAAGGTGTTTGTTTTGTTGTTTTTTTCCCACAGGGTCGTTTTATACGGCATCGGTCGTTAATTTCAGGGTACAGTGTAAGCCTGTGTGTGTTTAAACACCAGATGAGTGTTTTATGAAGCCGAGTTAATAACAGGCTGCGTGAAAACGACACTACAAACAATGCACGAGCACTTGCACTTCGAAATCCTCCGTACTTTGCACGGAACGGCGCGTCACGATGCCGAGAGACTCGGACGTGTCGAAACGTATCGTTTGCTTGTTTCCTGTGTCGTTTTTTTTTTTTTCTTTCTCCCGAGCGTTTCGGCAAATTATCAAGCGATTGTTACGCCGGAGTCAGATTTTTGTCTTTATCGTGGCGTTTATACGAAAGACGCTCCTGAGAGGCGGTGATACGTTTCATACCACGTTCTGGATTCTGATCGGGTTAGAACGTGTCGATTCATTTTCTCGTTTCTATAGCGACAGCTCCGTTAGTACGAACGCGCTCGTTCTAGTCTATAGCGACCGCTCGTTGACGCGGACGGCGCTCCGAATAAACGTTAATACGGTGGAGTTTTCTGTAAGGAGGAACGGGTTTATTTAACGTTTACGGGACGGTCGGAGGTGAAGCCGTGACGTCGAGTTTTCCGACGGCGGGGTTCACGCGTGCGTCTTCGCGTCCGTAACACGGCAAACTGCGTTTGGTTTTTGGCGTGTTAACCTGAAGAGAGAGGAGAAAGCGAGGCCGTGGAGGGAACGACGGATTGTACTGATTATTGCTGTCATAATGTAAGCGAGAACAAGGACTACAGGGAACTTTTACGTAACTAGAAACGGATAAAAAGTCCGCTTGAGGTTGGAAACAATCACTCGTCGATTAGTTTTATATCTATAGATTATATAATATGGAAATGTTTCTGTGTATAGAGTGACCTCGTTTATAATAGCTTGAGAGTGACTTATTATGCATAGTGACAGTATCTTCATACACCTTGGGTGAAATGTGCGATTACAATCTGGCAACCCGGGCAGAAGAGCTTGAAGACAAAATGTTCTTCTTCTTTTTTTTTCTCTCTCTCTGTCAGATTTAATAAATAAATAAATAAATAAATAATCATCTATGTGGCATATTATGTTATTTATTTGTTGCCGGTCTGAACAGGAACAAATACACCCACTCGAAACCCATAAATTAATATCATTAGTAAGTATGAGTATGTCCGAATAGTAACTATGGTAACGACGGGGCGTGGCCTGTTTTGATATTGTTTAGCAGAGTAGCAGTAGGTTTGTTATGTATCCATGAAAAACTTGTGTGAAATAAATTTAACACAAAATGGTGTGGGTTGTTTATTATTATTGTTGTTGTTGTTGTTGTTGTGGAATTATTGTATTAATTGTGAAGAAATAGTTTATTGGCAGAGCTGTCTGTGGTAGTGTATGAGAGAGTGTGTGTGAGTGTACGAGAGTGTACTGTGGACTCAGCAGGCAGTGTGTGTGTGTGTGTGTGTGTGTGTGTGTGTGTGTGTGTGTACTGTGGACTCAGCAGACTCCGGGTTCCGAGTGTGCTCACCTCCTGCTATTGTTTAGCGGCGTGGCCGGTGTGACTCGTTCAGCCCGGTGTTTATCTCTCAGAGCTGTACAGGAAACAGATGGTGAACGCAGCCTCGCCGCTCGATTCTGATTGGACGAGCCATGAACTCCAACACAAACCTAGATTTCACAATTGAAACAGGTCGTGTGTTTCATTTCTGCCCTCCAGCCCCTGTCGTGATGTTCCGTGTTCCCATTTCCACCTTTCCATATTCCACACACACATCGGCGATGGAGTAGAGTGGGCGTGGCCTAACAGCGTTCAGTATTAACTCCACGTTCGATGCACATCGGTGCGTGTGTGCGCGTTGTGTTTAATGATCGCTTTCCCTCTCGGTGCAGAGCTCGGTGCAGGACTGGGGTGAGGAGGTGGAGGAGGGGGCCGTTTACAGCGTCACACTCAAGAGGGTCCAAATCCAACAGGCGGCCAACAAAGGGGCAAGATGGCTGGGGGTAAGAGAACACACACACACACACACACACACACACACAACATCAAAGATGGACGCTGTTCTTCCAACCAGAAGTTGAAGGTTTTCATCATTATAACAGCAGCATGTGTTTTATTCCTCTTACGCCACAGCTTCAGCACAGTCATATAGTTTTTTTTGTCCATTTATAGTTACATTTAAGTTTGTGGAACATCCACGAGGCATGTTTTCACTTGCGTTATAGCAGCTGTAAACAGTCCTTCCCTCTCCTTTTCTTTTCTCTCTCTCTCTCTCGGTTTGTAATACAAAAAAAAACACTCCTCTTTTCACGTTAACAAGAAGCCACAAAGAAGAGGGAGCACCGACACTGGAGACTCCTTCCGTGACCGTTACAGAAAGCGTTTTCACACGTCAAACAAACTCCGCAGAAAGCACGACTAAAGCGTACGTATAAATGCAAATTCTGGTGACGGAGTTTTCCGGCACCCTGCGGAAATGACAACTTCATCATGACGAGCGCGTTCGTATCAACCCATCCGAGCTGCCGTTCTAGAAGTCGAATCGGTGCCTTCCGACCAATCACGATCCGGAATTGACCAGTTTAAAAAAAAAAAACATTTCGGTGAGAACTCGTAACCTACGATTAAAAAAAAAAAAAAGAGCGAGAGAGCGTCTCTTTCATTTGAAAGCCAGCCCAGGTTAAAGGTTAAAGGTTAGAACGCGGGAGGCAGAGATCTAATAATATTCGATATGAGCGACGGTGAACATTTTTAGCGTTCTTGAGGTTAGGGTGGCCCTGAAGAAGCCACGGAGGGAGGGATGAAGGGATGGAAAGGCAGGAAACACGACAATCTGCTTCTAATCAGTGCTTTTTACCCCCCTCCCTACATCTGTCTTTCTCTTGCTCTCTCTCTCTCTCTCTCTCTCCCTTTCTCTCTCACACACACACACACATGGTTTTACAGACAAAACATTTCACTGGGTGAGAAACAGGTCCAGGAAAGCAGCACTGAGAGATTAAAAACGCTTCTGAAACTGATATAAATAAAGATCGGGACCGTGGTGTGCGCGTGTTGTTTTAGAGGGGTGTCGGCGTAGACGGGTCTGTTAAATAACAGACGGATAATCCTGTAAACATTTGTTTTTCCACGGTACAGGCCCGCCGATATTAATTCCTCCTACCGCTGATCATGTATCACGGTTTCTGACATTATTGCAGCGTTTTTTTTTGGTTTGTTTTTTTTTTACGATTCGTTTCCTACAACCGCTACGCGGCGTTAATGCGCTCGCTCTGATACGCCCTTATCGTTTCTACGGTAACAGCTCGCCCGCGGGGATGTGTACGGCGGACGTTTGTGTAAGGAGACGTTTACGGAAGGAGTCTCCGGTGTCAGAGCTTTGATAAGAGTAAGAGGTGAAACTGGAACTTCCTGAAGTTTTGTTTATTTATTTATTTATCGTCTTGGAGAGAGAGAGAGAGAGAGAGAAAAGAGAGTTATTGCATAGCTGCGATAACGTAAGTGAGAATTTGTTTCACGGGCGTTCCGCAACTCTAAACGGATACAAAGTAACGAAATGTAACTCCTGGAGAATTGCTGTTTCGTGGAGCTACAGTATGACTACCTTTGACCTTAGCTTGTGATAGGCCACGCCTCCTTCAGCGACACTAATACACACCGAGGCCACTCCTCCTCTAATGAGACTGACTCACATCGAGGCCACTCCTCCTTCAATAAAAGTGATGGATACTTTGGCCACGCCTCCTTCAGTGACACTAATACACACCGAGGCCACTCCTCTAATGAGACTGACTCACATCGAGGCCACTCCTCCTTCAATAAAACTGATTGGTCCTTTGGCCACGCCTCCTTCAGCGGCACTAATACACACCGAGGCCACTCCTCTAATGAGACTAACTCACATCGAGGCCACTCCTCCTTCAATAAAACTGATTGGTCCTTTGGCCACGCCTCCTTCAGCGGCACTAATACACACCGAGGCCACTCCTCCTCTAATGAGACTGACTCACATAGAGGCCGCTCCTCCTTCAATAAAACTGATGGGTACTTTGGCCACGCCTCCTTTCTGTGGTGTAAGAGAAATAGAGCGCTTCAGGATGTGATGTTGCTCCAGAGTTCATCACACCATCCTGCCTTTGATTTATTATTATTATTTTCTGCTTTTGTATTCAATAACGTACAACTTTGTGGTGGTTTTTTATTTATTTATTTATTTTTTTTATCCATTTACAGTTGCATTTAATGCTGCTTTAATCCCCAACTATCAAATACTGAGCCCCAGAACCCGATCAGCGGTTTCTTGAGTTCCTCCCAGGCTGAGCTGAGCGTTATTAGTTTCACAGCTGGAAGCTGATTACGACCAAAACTCCAGCGCAAAAACGCACAGAACAGAGAACGGAGCACGGAACCTGGAGACTTTTTTTCTGGAGGAAAGGAAGAAGAAAATCACACACGCACGCGCACACACACACACACACACACACACACACACACGTTGGAAGAAAGCAAATGCATCTTTTTCTTTTCTTTTTTTTCTGTTTTTTGTGTTTTTTTTTTTTTGGTTCTGCATTTGTTTATCTTGAAAGCCAAACACACACGGCCCGATTTCGACAGTTAAATCTGATTATAGACTTGCGTAACTGGAGCTTTTCTCCAGCGGCGGGGCTCGGGGCGTCGTAGACACACAAGGCACAGCTGGCGCTTACTGTTCGAGAAACAGTTTTGCGAAGAAGTAAAAACAGACGTGTGTAATTTCCCCCTCGCTGCAAACGCTGAGACGTTTTGACTGCTTCTCAAGGCTGATGTAGATTATAGAAGTCCGTCTCGGGCAAAATCTCTCCTGTAAATGACAACCTCGAAGACTAGTTCATTTGGAAAAGGTAGACTTATATCAGAAGTAATATTGATGATAACTAACTCTCTCTCTCTCTCTCTCTCTCTCTCTCAGGTGGAGGGCGATCGGTTGCCCCCGGGTCACACGGTCAGTCAGTTAGAGACGTGTAAGATCCGCAGTATCCGCGCAGGGACGCTGGAGCGGCTTGTGGAGACCCTGCTCACTGCGTTCGGCGATAACGATCTCACCTACACCAGCATCTTCCTGTCCACCTACAGAGCCTTCGCCAGCACACACGGCGTCCTGCAGCTACTGCTCGACAGGTGTGTGTGTGTGTGTGTGTGTGTGTGTGTTAGTTTAGTTCGTGTTAGTCTTCAGTCCAAAATCCTGTCCATGAAGGTCGTTGCTGTGACATGAATTTGATCTGTTTTGTGGAGCTACAGTATGAGTACCTCTCACCTAAGCTTGTGATAGGCCACGCCTCCTTCTCTGAGACTGATGGGTACATAGGCCACACCTCCTTCAGGGGCACTAATACACATAGAGGCCACACTTCCTTGAATGAGACTGACTCACATAGAGGCCACCATTCCCTCAATAAAACTGATGGGTACATTGGCCACGCCTCCTTCAGTGACACTAATACACATCGAGGCCACTCCTCCTCTAATGAGACTGACTCACATAGAGGCCGCTCCTCCTTCAGTCAAACTGATGGGTACATTGGCCACTCCTCCTTCAGTGACACTAATACACATCGAGGCCACTCCTCCTCTAATGAGACTGACTCACATAGAGGCCGCTCCTCCTTCAGTAAAACTGATGGATACTTTGGCCACGCCTCCTTCAGTGACACTAATGCACATGGAGGCCACACCCCCTTTACTGAAACTGACAGGCACAGAGGCCACGCCTCCTTCACTGAGACTAAGTGGTGTGTGTGTGTGTGTGTGTATTATGACAGGTACGGACACATGGAGGACAGCGACCGAGAGAGCAGTCCGAGCCAAGCCGGGGAAAATCGAGGCGCCGTGAGAACGTGAGCCATTTTGAACCCTTCCACACGCCCTCCATAAACGTGCCGTATTTACTGCAGTACTCTGTAAACAGACACGAGCGTTGACGTACGTGTGTGTGAGGATTACACGCCATGAGAACATTCGGGATATGCCGGACCACTTTTTCTTTTCAGGGGAAACAAAGAAATTAGGAAGTTATGACTAACGGCGTGCGGCTAGTTAACGAATCGTGAAAGACTCATTTAGTGAAACTGTAAAGATAAAGATCTCTGCTTCAGACTAACCACACTGCGTCCTGTCTCTGTCTCTCTGTGTCTCTCGATGTCCCTCTCTGTCTCTGTCTCTCGATGTCCCTCTCTGTCTCTGTCTCTCGATGTCTCTCTTCCTCTATCACTTGCTGTCTCTCTTTCTCTTGCTGTCTCTCTGTCTCTTGCTGTCTCTCTCTGTCTCTCGCTGTCCCTCTGTCTCTCTCGCTGTCCCTCTGTCTCTTTCTTTCTATCTCTCGCTGTCCCTTTTTCTCTCTGTCTCTCTTTCTCTTCGTCTCTTGCTGTCATTTTGTCTCTCTCTGTCTCTCGCTGTCCCGCTGTCTCTCTCTCTCGCTGTCCCTGTCTCTCTCTTTCTCACTGTCTCTCTCTCTCGCTGTCCCTCTGTCTTTCTCTTTCTTTCTCTCTCTCGCTGTCCCTTTTTCTCTCTGTCTCTCTCTCTGTCTCTTGCTGTCCTTTTGTCTCTCTCTTTCTCGCTGTCTCTCTCTCTGTCTCTCTCCAGGGCGTTAGCGTCCATCCTGAGGGCGTGGTTAGATCAGTGCCCCGAGGACTTTCAGGAGCCGCCGTCTTACCCGAGTCTGCGCAGGGTTTTAGGGTTTTTGAAGAAGGCGATGCCGGATTCCGAGCCGACGCGGAGAGCGCAGAGCCTGCTGGAGCAGCTGCAGAGACATTCCAACGGGGAGAGCGAAACAGACGGTCAGTCTGTCCTTCCTTTCATCCATCAGTCCATCCAACTCTGTTCTTTATCCCAATATGTACACACAGAGAGAGAGAGAGAGAGAGAGAGAGACACAGGACGTCTTTGCCAGCTTGTCATAACTGAATACACAGAGAGAAAGAGTGCAGCTAAATGAGTGGACATGACAGACGGATTTTGATGAATGAAGACACGGTTCAAACATTTATCTGTCTTTCCGTTCTGTTTCCATCCGTTCGTCCACATCCGTCTTTCCTCATTTTCTCCCCTGTACTCACTGTACACACACGATTTCTATTCATTCATTTGTCGCTTTTATTTATTTATTGGATGGATTTATATTACACTAAACATGTATAAATCCATCCATGACGACATTTACCTTTTGTCCCACAGGTGGTTTCCACGGTAACAGCCCTTTCTGCCTGGGCGAGGATGAGGAAGTGGAGATTGAGGTTCAGGAGGACTTCCTGTCCTTCAGCGCCGACCTGGTGGCCGAGCAGCTCACCTACATGGACGCGGTGAGCGACCACATTATAATATACTATAATATTCCTGTAAATATATAATATAATATAATATAATATAATATAATATAATATAATTAGAAGCTTATTTTAAAATGTGATCTAAAATGTAGTTAAGTGAAATATATTCTACAATCTAATCATTTTGTTAAAAATTATATTTAGAAATTGTACTTTTGGACAGACAGACACAGTCAGGCAGACAGACAGTTAATCAAAGACAGACAGACAAGCATAGAGAGATAGAAAGACAGAAGATAGACAGGTATGCAGACAAATAGAGACTCAGACAGACAGACAAATATAGTTCGATAAATAGATCTCTCAGTATATCTGCATGTAGCTGTAGTTTTACAGTTCAGTTCCATTACATTTGAATAATTTTGAATTATTTGTTGGTTCGTTTCCTTTATATTTAAATATTTTCAAATATAAATGTGTTTATTAATTATTCATCAGCTACCAGTCCAGCTTTCCTGTGTGATTAATGTTTTTCTTACCTGTGTGTGTGTGTGTGTGTGTGTGTGTGTGTTCCTCAGCTGCTCTTTAAGAAGGTGGTTCCTCATCACTGTCTGGGTTCCGTTTGGTCTCAGAGAGATAAGAAGGAGAACAAGCAGGCGGCTCCCACCGTGAGGGCCACCATCACCCAGTTTAACGCTGTGGCAGGCTGCGTGGTGAGCACCGTCCTCCACCCGCGACACCTGCGACCACACCTACGAGCACGAATCATCCAGCGCTGGATCGACATCGCGAAGGTACACACACTCACTCAATCAGCGTAAACACACACACACGCAATAAAGCATTACCATCGCCCATTTAAACACCGTGTTTAAGTTTCCCACTTCTAAATATTAACCCCTGATTGGATGGATGGATGGATAGTCATGGATGAATTTATTTATTGATGAATAAACATGACATGGATGGATGGATGGATGGATAGACATGGATGGATAAATGAATGGATGGATGAAAAGGAACGGAGGATGGATAGATAGACATGGATGGATAAATGAATGGATAGACATGGATGGATAACTGAATGGATGGATGAAAATGAAAGGAGGATGGATAGATAGACATGGATAACTGAATGGATGGATGAAAAGGAACGGAGGATGGATAGATAGACATGGATGGATAACTGAATGGATGGATGAAAAGGAACGGAGGATGGATATAGACATGGATGGATGGAACTGAATGGATAGACATGATGGATAAATGAATGGATAGACATGATGGATGGATCAATAGGCATAGAGGATGGACAGACATGGATGGATGGATGAATAGGCATGGAGGATGGATAGATTTAAATGGGTGATGGACGGACATGGACGGGTGGATGAATAGACAAGGATGATGGATGGATAGACATGGATGGATAAATGAACGGATGGAAGGATAAATAGACGTAATGATAGATGGATCAATAGACAGATGATTGACAGACATGGAAGGATTAATGAATGGATATACATGGATGAAAAGGAATGGCTGATGGATAGATTGACATGGATGGATGTAATACGATGAAATGGATGAGAAATAGGATTAAAGTGTGACTAGGACTGAAATGACTATAAATGAAACGGTATTGTGTATGGTGTATGGTGTGTGTGTGTGTGTGTGTGTGTGTGTGAGGCTCCTGGTCGATTGCCTTAATGTTCAATACCGCTGTCCCCCGTGTGACTCGTGTTGTTTTGTTTTTTTTTCCTCAGGAGTGCCGCATTCGTAAGAATTTCTCCTCCCTGAAAGCCATCGTGTCGGCCCTGCAGTCCAACCCCATCTACAGACTGAAGAGAGCGTGGGCCTGCGTACACAAGTGAGTCTCCATGACGCTGTAGAAAAACTTCTCCTTTCCGCTGAACTACTTCCTCTTTGCTCTGTACTGTCTTAAACGCTGCAGCTTCTTTACATGCTCAGGTCATGCCTGACTCGCCACTTCCCTAATACTCTACATCTATATGGTGTTTTTCTCCCTTCTCTTGTCTGAACTTTGTGTAAACAATAACATGGCTTTCACCGTCTGTATATGTTACACATATTTTTTTCTTCATGAGTGATTTTAAAGATTGTAATCTTTAAAGGAGATAAGAATTTACAGTAGGGTGATTTCGTTTTTAGATGGTCAGAATAACACTGACACTGATAGGTTAAGTTGAACAAAGCCTGATGGATGGATGGAGGAAGAAGAATGAAGAAAGAGCACTCTGTCCACAGTCGAGCACGGTGGAGGCTCGGTGATGCTCTGCGGCTGCTCCGCATCCTCTGGCACTGGAAACCTGCAGCGTGTGGAAGGCGAGATGGATTCATTGAAGTATCCGAAAATCCTTGGAGGAAACATCACGCCGTCTGTGAGGAAGCCGAAGCTCGGGCATCACTGGACCTTCCGTCAGGACAATGATCCCAAGCGTAACCTCAAATTCCACCAAGGCTTGGTTGCAGAAGAAGTCCTGGGAGATTCTACAGGGCCATCACAGTCACCTGACATGAACCCCATAGAAAACCTCTGGTGGGATTTGAAGAAGGCGGTCGCAGCACGCAAACCCGAGAATATTACTGACCTGGAGGCCATTGCTCATGAGGAACGGGAGAAGATTCGCTCAGGAGCGCTGACAGGAGCGCTGCATCTCGTTTGCAGCAGGTCATAACAGAAAAAGGAGCTCTACTGCGTACTAAAGCTATGAATCATTTCGATTGCAACTGTGGATGGATGGATGGACAAAGATGAACAGATAAATAGACTGAACGCTGATATCGGGTTATCGCACCTGCAGATTGATACATCAGTCAAGCCCTTAATCCAAGTGGTTGATTATTCTAGCTCAGAACTTTAATCGCTCAGTGAGTCCACGCGTCTGTCTCTGACCCATTCCGTGTTCCGTTCCTCTGCAGGGACAGCATGCAGATGTTCGAGGAGCTCTCGGACATTTTCTCCGATCACAACAATTACCTGACGAGCCGAGAGCTGCTCATGAGGGTGAGTCGGTAAAATCCCAGCTTTTTTCTTTTTCCGGATTTCCGGCAGCTTGAGTGGATCCCGATGTTCAAGACGAGCTCTTTGTCTCTGCAGGAGGGCACGTCGAAGTTCGCCAATCTGGAGAACTGCGCCAAGGAGCACCAGAAGCGCTCGCAGAAGAGACTGCAGCTGCAGAAAGAGACGGTGAGCGCGCGAGACGCCGCGGCAGTTCAGTGCGCTTCTGTGTTTGGCTTTAGGTCCGATCGGGCTGAAAAAGAATCGAGAGAGTAAATGTGATGAAACTCTTTCAGGGCGCCATGCAGGGCACGATTCCGTATCTGGGAACGTTCTTGACCGATCTGACCATGCTGGACACGGCTCTGCCCGACCTGGTCGAGGTGAGGCCTTTACATCGCTCCTCTCGCAGGCGGAAAGAAGTATGACGCCACTTTTAAACTGATTTCGAGTCAGGAAATTTGCTTTTAGAATTCGCGCTATAATTGAAGCGTATTAAATGGATTCAAAACGAGCCCCTAAAGTTTCTGGTTAAGGTCCTCACGTGTTTGATTGCATCGCCACAGTAACGTGGATTAATGTGTGATATTCGGCTTCTGGGTTTACACGTGTGCAGTCTTGTGTAGTTTATTATTTGAATTATTTAACATAATGAATTATTTTGCTAAGGTATCACCTGTGTGCCCAGATATAACTCAGTAATGACATCATGACATCCTGATGTGATGGACTGTACAAGGTGGTGTTATGGGGAATAATCAGTGACGGCGTGGTGTAATGAACCCTGTGTTTTATTCCTCTCGTACCACAGCAATTTACCAACAATTACAAAGTAACTATAAATGTAACCGGTTTGTCTCTCTCACAGGGCGGCCTGATCAACTTCGAAAAGAGGAGGAGGGTGAGTGTGTTCCTGTTTATTCCCCCTGTTCCTCCGCGCTCGCTCGCTCTCTCTCTATCTCTCTCTCTCTAACTATATATCTATCTCTCTTTCTCGCTCTCTCTCTATCTATATCTCTCTCTCACTCTCTTCCTCTCATGCGCTCTCTTTTTTTCTCTCTATATCCATCTACTGAGATAGATATATATATATATAAATAATATATTATATAATCACACTCTCGCTGTCTCTATCTATCTATGTAACTCACTCTCTCTCTCTCTCTCTCTCTCTCTCTCTGTTTCTAAACTTGCTGTCTTCATGAGGCTCTCGCTTTTTTTCGCACGAACTGCACAAACTACTTCCTGTTCAGAGACATTTCTCCGTTTCCGTACAGTGGATGGTTTTCTAACAGGGCAGTCTTAGGAGGTTAAAGTCTCAGGCACTTGAGTGCTTTGTAACGATGTTAATGTTGGTCTTGTGTACACACCACGCAGTACACCGTCAAATAACCGACTTCACTCGTATGTCCGTTTAGCTGCTGCTGAGCTCCATGCACTAGCTACATAGATGAATGGACTGAGAGAGAGAGATGGACTCGGGGATAGATGGATGGGTATAGATAGATGAATGGACTGAGAGAGAGATGGACTCGGGGATAGATGGATGGATAGAGAGAGAGAGAGATGGATTCAGGGATAGATGGATGGATATAGATGGATGAATGGATTGAGAGAGAGATGGTTTCAGGGATAGATGGATGGATATAGATGGATGAATGGATTGAGAGAGATGGATTCAGGGATAGATGGATGGATATAGATGGATGAATGGACTGATAGAGAAATGGACTCGGAGATAGATGGATGGATAGAGAGAGAGAGAGATGGATTCAGGGATAGATGGATTGATATAGATAGATAGAGAATGGACTGAGAGAGAGAGATGGACTCGGGGATAGATGGATGGATATAGATGGATGAATGGACTGAGAGAGAGATGGACTCGGGGATAGATGGATGGATAGAGAGAGAGAGAGATGGATTCAGGGATAGATGGATGGATATAGATGGATGAATGGACTGATAGAGAAATGGACTCGGGGATAGATGGATGGATAGAGAGAGAGAGATGGATTCAGGGATAGATGGATGGATATAGATGGATGAATGGACTGATAGAGAAATGGAATCGGGGATAGATGGATGGATAGAGAGAGAGATGGATTCAGGGATAGATGGATGGATATAGATGGATGAATGGATTGAGAGAGAGAGATGGACTCAGGGATAGATGGATGGATATAGTTGGATGAATGGATTGAGAGAGAGAGATGGACTCAGGGATAGATGAATGGACCGAGAGAGAGAGATGGACTCAGGGATAGATGGATGGATATAGATGGATGAATGGATTGAGAGAGGAGTGGATTCAGGGATAGATGGATGGACTGAGAGAGAGATGGACTCAGGGATAGATGGATAGATAGATGGATGAATGGATTGAGAGAGAGAGATGGATTCAAGGGATAGATGGATGGATATAGATGGATGGATATAGATGGATGAATGGACTCGAGAGAGATGGACTCGGGGATAGATGGATGGATATAGATGGATGAATGGATTGAGAGAGAGATGGACTCAGGTATAGATGAATGGACTGAGGAGAGAGATGGACTCAGGGATAGATGGATGGATATAGATGGATGAATGGATTGAGAGAGATGGACTCAGGGATAGATGAATGGACTGAGAGAGAGAGATGGACTCAGGGATAGATGGATGGATATAGATGGATGAATGGATTGAGAGAGATGGATTCAGGGATAGATGGATGGATATAGATGGATGAATGGATTGAGAGAGAAAGATGGATTCAGGGATAGATGGATGGATATAGATGGATGAATGGACTGCGAGAGAGATGGACTCGGGGATAGATGGATGGATATAGATGGATGGATATAGATGGATAATGGACTGAGAGAGAGATGGACTCAGGGATAGATGGATGGTATAGATGGATGAATGGACTGCGAGAGATGGACTCGGGGATAGATGGATGGATATAGATAGATGAATGGATTGAGAGAGATGGATTCAGGGATAGATGGATGGATATAGATGGATGAATGGACTGAGAGAGAGAGATGGACTCAGGGATAGATGGATGGATATAGATGGATGAATGGACTGAGAGAGAGATGGACTTGGGGATAGATGGATGGATATAATAGATGAATGGATTGAGAGAGATGGATTCAGGGATAGATGGATGGATTGAGAGAGATGGATTCAGGGATAGATGGATGGATTGAGAGAGATGGATTCAGGGATAGATGGATGGATATAGATGGAATGGACGGAGAGAGATACAGGGAAGATGGATGGATATATGAGAATGGATAGGAGATAAGGGATGATGGATAGGAGATAAGGGATAGAGAGATAAGAAATGATAAAAGGACTGGGGATAGATAGAAGGATATCATGGATGGATATAGATGGATGGATGGAGAGAGAGAGGTGGATGAATAGGAAAAGATGAGTAGATCATGTTGGATTCATGTACATAGGACACGGTACAAAGCACTTCACTCGTATATCCGTTAGGTTGCTGCCGAGTTCCACGCACTAGCTAGTCTTTAGTCTTTGGGTCTGCCTGGGCAGCAGTTTTAATAATAAACATTTGCTAGGGTTTTATTCTATTTATACTTTATTATAAAATAATATCTAACAAATATTCCTGCCCTGTTTTGTAGGAGTTTGAGCTAATAGCTCAGATCAAGCTGTTGCAGTCTGCGTGTAACAGTTACTGCCTCAGTCCTGACCCCGCCTTCCTGCGCTGGTTCAAGAACCAACCCCATCACACTGAGGAGGAGAGGTACACACCCACACCCACCTACAGTCACACACACAAACGCACCTACACACACCCACCCACACCCACACCCACCTACACCCACCCACACACATCCACATACGCCGTTCTCAGTCCTCTGGTTATCATTAATATTCTCATATTATATTGATATAATGTTCTGTGTAAGTTCTTCCTCTCCTTCTTCTTCTTCCCTCTTCTTCTTCTTCCTCCCTCTTATTCTTCTTCTTCCATCTTCTTCTTCTTTTTTTCTTTCTTCTTTTTCTTCTTCCTCCTCTTCTTCTTCTTCCCTCTTCTTCTTCTTCTTCCCTCTTCTTCTTCTTCTTCCCTCTTCTTCTTTTTCTTCTTTCTTCTTTTTCTTCTTCCTCCTCTTCTTCTTCTTCCCTCTTCTTCTTTTTTTCTTTCTTCTTTTTCTTCTTCTTCTTCTTCTTCTTCTTCTTCTTCTTCTTCTTCTTCCCTTCTTCTTCTTTCTTCTTCTTCTTCTTCTTCTTCTCCTCTTCTTCTTTTTTTCTTTCTTCTTTTTCTTTTTCTTCTTCTTCTGTCCCTCTTCTTCTTCCTCCTCTTCTTCTTCTTCCCTCTTCTTCTTTTTTTTCTTTCTTCTTTTTCTTCTTCCCTCTTCTTCTTCCTCTTCGATTGTCTATGGCATCCCATAAAACCGTCTGGTAAAAGGGTGTGAAATTGGACACACTGATTGGGGAGGGTCTAAGGAACATTCTGACCAAATTTGGGCCAAGTGCTGCCGACACTCTAGCGCCACCATTGGGTCAAATTTGGGCCTAATTTGGAAGCACGTTTATGTTCAGAACTTTTGAACCGTGCGTCCAAACATTAAAAGCCAGGCATTCCTTGATTCCCTGCTTTTAATTGTTATTGTTAAGGGCTACGAGGATCTTTTTATTTATGTATTTATTCATTTATTTATTTATTTAATGCATAAAATCGGTAAATATTTAAGAAATGTGTTTGTATAAGCAACCAAAACTAATTTGAGCCCTCCGAGTAGTGCAATAAACCATGTACGGTGAAAACACCGGGGGTTGTTGTGTGGTGTAAAGCCTCTCCTGAAGAAGTTCTCTGAATCGAGTGTGTGTCCGAGCGGGTGAAACACGAGGAGGTCTGACTCGCGCTGTGTTGTGTGTTGTAGCTACGGTCTGTCCTGTGAGATCGAAGGACTCGGAGACAGCAGTCCCACGTCGCCAAAGTCCCGCACCAGTATGGTGAAAAGGCTGAGTCTGTGAGTGCGCACTTCCCTTCACAATCACCGTAAACCTACAGCATTAAATCACGTTCATCGGTCGGAATGCAGAAAGATTTAATAAATTAAGTTGTTTTATGTGTGTGTGTGTGTGTATAATTGTCGTGTGCGTGTTTGTATCCCGTCACACAGGCTTTTCTTGGGAACGGACTCCACGACGAGCACGGCCACGAGTTCGCCTGTGAGAGAAACGGCGAGGTCGCCCCCTGCTGGCAGCTCGGGGGAGAGCATGGACTCGGTCAGCGTGTCCTCCAGCGACTCCAGTCCGTCAGACACCGAAGGCATGACGCCCACGCACACGCTCCGCTCACACTTGACCAAGGTACACGACCTGTCCTTCAGCTAGTGTACGATTTTTAGCGAACAAAAAATAAAAAACGGTACCCGATATATCCAGTTCAACACGTCTCCTCGTTTCGAATCAATCGGAACGGATCGTTTCCCTCCCCTAGATGTCCGAGTCGTCCTCCTGCACGTCCCTGCACTCCATCGACACGTCCTCGTCGTCGGCTAGCGGTTCCGCGGCGCCGTGCGCTCACCGCCGCTGCGCGTCGCTCACGCCGTCTCCGACCTCGCCGGTATCGCCCGCGTACAACACACAGACCCAGGACGCCTGCATCATCCGAGTCAGCCTGGAGCACGGCAACGGGAACCTCTACAAGAGCATCATGGTTAGTGTTTTGTATCCGTTTAGCGTATTCTACTTCAAACGCGACGTGTCTCCCGTTTATCGTAACGGATCGTGTACCGTTTCTTCCCGCAGTTAACGAGCCAGGACAAAACCCCGGCCGTGATCAGCAGAGCCATGGCTAAACACAACCTGGACGAGGACCAGGCCGAGGCCTACGAGCTCGTTCAGGTCATATCGGACGAGAGAGGTACGCTTGTTTATATAAAGCCGATTCATAATTTCGTACGGATTTACAGGAATTCAGTTCTAAAGACAATACACGCGCTCTCGTTTTTCTTTTTGTTTAAACGTATTCGTCACCGGTCCGTCCGCCGTACGAGTCCCCCGTGTGGGAGCTGTTCCTATGGAAACGGTAGCGTTGGCCGAGAGTCTAGCCGGGTGTGTAAAAGAATCGTCTGTTTCTGTTTTTTTTTTTTTTTTCCAGAGTTGGTGATTCCCGACAACGGCAACGTGTTTTACGCCATGAACACGTCGGCCAACTTCGACTTCGTCCTGCGCACTCGCGGCTCCGAAGGGCGACCGGTGCAGCTCCGCTCTCGCTGCAGCTCCACGTTACCGCGCGCACAGCCACGCACCAGCCTGTCCCTCAGGCTCAGCAAGGTCACACTCTGACCTTTAACCCCAGCCAGTGTCTCTGTGTGTGCGTGCATGTGAAGACACTGCATGAAGTAGAAGGTCCGGAGGTAAACGGTCCTGCCTGTTTTACGTGCAATGCTCTAAAAAAAAAAAAATTCCCAGTATTTCGGACTTCTTGGTTCATGTATTCACGGCCGCGTCCCGATCCAACACGAGTGGATCGAGTGGCCTAGAGGAGCTCTCGTAGCTTCGACTAAAGATGGACGTCTGAATGGATTTGAAAAAAAAAAACTAAACACTCGTGTGCTTGATCAGTATTCTGCTCTTATTGAGCGTCTCTCTCTCTCTGCCTTTCCTCATGATGATGATGATGATGATGATGTGACGCTCACGTCAGTGTTAGAAGATTAACAGGACCTGTGATGTCATCGCCGTCGTCATCGCTCGTGTATGTGTGTTTTTTTCACGCCCTCATGTGCACTTACGCGTCTGCCAAGTTCCTCTCGGCGCCCCCTGCAGGCCCCGGCGTCCGGAGCCGCGTGACGAACGGAAGACGTTCTGATCGGTTCCTGATCGTCCCTGATAGTACCGATATGAAGGCTCAGACTCGGGTATCACGGTCTGGGCTGAGCTCTGATTGGTCGCACTTGTTAGTAGGTGGGTGTAAGTGTGGAATTGTATTTAAAAAAAACAAAAAAACAACAACAATCGATCCAACCTTGTATTATTGTATTTCAGTCTTCCACACTTTAGTGTTAATAAACACTCGCTAATTTCTTTTTATTTCTTTTTTTTGTTGTTGTAAGAAATAGCTCTAACATGAATTAGAGGAGGAATTGCTGAGTTTTAAAATAATTTCTAAATAAATAACGACGAAACTGTGAAGAATTGACGGTAACAGTGTGTCCTATTCAGCGCGACGAATTCAGACTGCGCCACGTCCCAGGTCTCGTCCCTTCGCACGTCCGCGGCTAGTTTCCGTTTCCGTGGCTGATTTGTTTCGCTAGTTCACGTTTTTCGTCCTGTTCCAGCTCCTCACGTGGAAACCCCCCTCCCGCCACACACACAAAACGGAGGTATAAATCGGTAGATGTTGATTCGGGCGTGTCCGACATGTAAGAGAATAAACCCCGCCCGCTCCGGGGCGTTAATTCACAAACGAGCTCACGCTAGTTACGAAGGGTTTCGGGAAACAGTCCGTTACTTAAAGAACGTCCTCACGGACGTGATCACGGAGAACAGGAAACCCGCTCTTGAGACAAAATGGCGGCCAGTAGCTAGTCCTATCGCTCTTGCGCAATCTTTTCTGCGTTCCACCCCCAAACCTTGACCCCGCTACATTTTTTAAAAGAATAATAATAATAATAATAATAATAATAATAATAATAAATCCAGATTTATAATTATGGATGTGTAAATATATCCACATATGTAAACGATGTATTTCAGCATATTTTTATTTTCCGTTGTGTTCCACTCTGTTTCCAAGGGAACTAAGCGAGGAATTTGTCCACGGTCGTGCGGGAAAGGGAGGGGGGGCGGGGTATTCGTAATATTAATCTGTAAAATAAATGAGCACAAGTTTGAGCACTCCTGATCTTGATTTGAATGCAAATCTTAAAAGTGTGATATCAAATAGATGTATTTATTTTTTTTCCTTAGAGCCATACAGACTGGAACACCTAAAGGTTAAATGTGTAACAGTCGATTATTATTATTATTATTATTATTATTCCCCCCTGCTTACTTATAGATATGTAGAACGTGATAAGTTTATTCATTCGCTGAGGAAAACCCGTCTGGAAAACGGACTTCCGGTCCGGAACGCTTCTTCGCGTTCGGATACGGGCCGCGCCGTAGATGCTGGAGGGGGGCGGAGCTTCGTGAACGTGGGCGGGAATCGTTCATCGTAGCTAACCGTTCCAGACCTGATCTTGGTTAAAAAAAAAAGATCTTCGCTACTGCTCCTTTAAATGAAATGGAGGTTGCGTAGGTTTTATTTGTAATAAACGTGTATAAAAATGATCTATAATAAGATGTATAGATATAAAGATGTATAAAGGCCCGCGGGGCTGGAACAGAACTACAACGTGAAGCAGGTTATTTTATTTTATTTTTTTTATGTTTACTCGCTAGAACTTAAACGTGAAACCCTGAACTACACGAACATTTCTCCTGTTGAACTTTCACACACTAATGTAAATATTCTCCATCACCTTTCCTACCTGCAGGAGCTCGGGCTACCCTCCCCCTCCCCTCCCTCTCCCTCCTCTCCTCCCCTCTTCTCTCCCTCCTCTCCTCCCCTCTCCTCCCTCTCCTCTCCCTCTCTCTCCTCTCCTCTCCTCTCCCTCCCCTCTCCCTCCCTCCTCTCTCTCCCTCCCTCCTCCCTCCTCTCCCTCTCCCTCCCTCCCCTCTCCTCTCCCTCTCTCCTCTCTCTCCCTCTCCTCTCCTCCTCCTCTCCTCTCCTCTCCTCTCTCCTCCTCTCCTCTCCTCTCCTCTCCTCTCCTTTCCTCTCCTCTCCTCTCCTCTCCTCTCCTCTCTCCTCCTCCCCTCTCCCTCCCCTCTCCTCTCCTCTCCTCTCCTCCTCTCTCCTCTCCCTCCCTCCCTCCCACCCACCCCCTCCTCCCCTCCTCCTCTCCTCTCCCCTCCGCTCCCCTCCTCTCCTCTTCTATTCTTTTTTTGTTTTTTATTTGCACCTGTATTGGTTTACGTCTTTCAGCTCCACACCAGAACCTTCGTGTGTGTGTTTAGTATTTCATGTTGTTTTACTCCTGATTGAACTCGCCACACACACACACACACACACACACACACACACACCTCGTTGGTGCACTTCAGAGAGGATGTGCTCGTGCCTCGTTCAGGTGTTTCAACAGAATTTGAACTCTTCTAACGGTCTGAAGTGAGAGTCTTCATTCTTTTCTCTTTTTTTTTCTTCTTTTCTTTTTTTTTTTTCCTTCAGTTCCAATGCAGCACTTGTGAATGATTTTTTTGTTTGTTTGTTGTTGTTTTGTGTGTGTGTGTGTGTGTCACTGCCAAAGAATCGTTCTCTGCAACACTCGGCGAATAAATTATTACAGTCATTATGATAAAACGTTGTTTTTGTAATTGAATATTCCTTTTCTTGAATTAAACCGAACCTGAACAACAAGCGCTGGTGGGATTTTTTTTTTCAGACCGAAATGTGTTTTCAATGTTTCAAAGTATTGACCCCCACCACCACCATCCCCTCCTCCCCCCATGAACTTTCCCCACATTCTGTGTGGCTTAACTGGGGTTAGACGTCACGAGCCTACACAAGTCCTTAACGTTGAGATATTTGGAGTATGTAAGAGTTGTGATTGCGTAAGTTTTAACACCCCCCCCCCTTTCCTGTGAAATTCTTTCTGTTGAACTGGGCTTGATTTGTAATTAAAACTTTCATGCGATTCATGGAAAGGGTTCAGATGTTTTATCTAAAAGTGTTTTCTTGGAGGGGTTTTTTTTTGTGTGGTGGTTTTATTACTCAGACATGACATGCAATAAAAATCTCAAAATGAAATACACTTAAAAAAAAAGCAACTGGAGTTATTGCCTGTAACGTTTCCATGTAAAACCTGAACAGCGCTACAGCAACGTTCGCTTTTCAACGTCTTTCATGTCTAAAATAAAAACCTAAACTGACAGTGTAATCAATAATAAACGCAACATTAGGACTAGTAATAAATATTGCTAATAAATTATTTTTTTACTAATCTAAGAAAAACTATATTACAGTGTATTAATCTGTCACAGCAAAGTAAACAACATTTATGGAGTTGTAAATAAATAAAAAAAAATTGTTTAAAAAACTTCCTCTAAATTCGAATGACCTCCGTAGATGCTCTGGAATGATCTCTATCACTACATATAATAATATCAATGGTTATGTAATATAGAGAATAAAAGAGCATCTGAAGAGGCTTTGAGCAGAGTTTGAGCTTCACCATACAGAAACTGAAAGCTGATTGGTGGCGTGTGTGTAGCTCCGCCCCTTCCGGTCATGTCATGGCATGCCTTTCTTGCTCCATGTGAACTCTGGAGTTTCGTTATTGTTCAGTAGAACGAGGACAGCGGGACACACTGACAGGTCAGTCTCTCTCTCTCTCTCTCTCTCACACACACACACACACACACACACACACAGAAAGAGTTGAGTGGGGGTCTCAGCGTTGCCAGATTGGCCAGTTTCCAGCCTTTGTTTAGAACGTCATTGTGCAGTTTTAAACAGCTGTGAAAGTTCGAGAGTGTGTTAGAAACTGGTCTGGGTCGGGTCAGAAACTCGTCCTGGCTGGGAAACGCTTCTCCGGTCTGCCGAGACTGACATGAACGTGTGTCTGAAGTGTTTTTTTTTTACCCCCTAAACTCCCTGACTTTATTGAGCGTTGGTCTTTTTTTTTTTTTTTTAATATTCACAAACATCAGCGTTTCCTTTGACCTCATCGCTTGCAGCTGGCGACGGAGATGAGCGTGCGTGTGTGTGCTCAGCACGTCTTATCGGGTCGTCCCGTATTGTACAATGCAGCTCCGTTTGCATTGCGACACAGATTCTGGACTCTCGGGGTCAAAGGTGACGAGCGGCGTTTCTTCACCGTGCGGCCTCGGTTTTCTCCTCCGCGACTCAACTGACCGCGCTCCTTCCACGTAGACACCAAACGTGACCTCGCCAGACTCCACCCCGAATAACACGCGCATATTCATCTGCTTCATGAGCATGTGATCTTCAACCGCATCCCCGATTCATTTCAGAGTAAAGCCTCATCCATTACGTGGCTCATAACTATTTTCGGTTCATATTACCCACAATGCCGTCGAGCGTGCCGACAGCCGTGCTGCCTTCGCTCCGAGCAATGCGGCAGCGCTTTAGTCCTCTCTCACTTCATCTGTGCACTGTCCGCTGTTCATTAACGGAGACCTGAGTGTAAAACTGCACGTGGTGATCGCAGTCCCGAGGACATCGCTGCAACCGTAGTCCCAGCGACCACAGCGAGAACGTCCGTGTGGAACCGAGGTCCAGAACCATTTCCACGGTACTTCGCGTCCTCAGCGTTCTCCCGGCTGAAGCCTCCAGTTGATGAGAGCTCCATCCAGACGTAGGGCATCAGGATGGATCCGGAGTATAGATCGCTAACACGGCGTTCTGCGCACCATTATTTCTCCGCTGGATTTCTCATCAATGTGTCCCTTGCGTGTTAGCAGCATGACTAGCAATAACCGGCGATAATATCCTCTCGCTTGTACCATTATATCCGCTCGAACATTTTCTAATAGTTCTCACGTCGTTATGAGAACGTACATCCCATAAACTAGCTGTGGGAACTGAAAGGAAAACGCTTATAATCCGGTTAAACTCCTGATTAGTTTCTGAGGCGACGGAGTGCTCCGCTCGGGATTGAACTCGGTTACGTAATCGGCGGTTTGGAAATGGAATGTCCTTCATCTCTCTGGAGGTTTCGCGTGTTACGCAAGTAATTAGGAGAGCGAGCAAAGACGGAGTCACGGTTAACGTCCCGAAGGAGGAGCGTTTGCCTCTAACGCGCGCCCCCGAGCGTTTCCTCCCCTATACACTCACTTACAAACGCATCTGTACCTCTGACACTGGAGACTCCTTCCATGAAGGCGAAATAAAGCCGTTCTTCCTGCTCTGTTAACGTGGACGATCCCGCGAACGAGCCGTTACTAGAGAACCCGTAACGTACTCTGACTACGACGAGCGCGTCGTGCACCTTCCGACCAATCAGAGCCCGGAATTCGGCATGTTTTTAAGACCCGGACCGGACGTAAAGATGTCGTCCATAACGTGCACGGGTTCGAGGACGGAAAAGCGACGTGACGTGGCGTGATGATGTTTGAAGTCCGATCTGGGTTGTTCTCTTCCGGTGCTCGCTCTAATCTTTATTGTGGTATTATCTCATGTTAGGCCGCTGCACTTTAACCCGTTAATCATCGTAACCCGAACACTCTCACGGAGCCGCTTTTTTAAAATCGTCCTAACGTTCGTCAAAGATCAGCTTCACCGGGGGAAGAGACGGCGTTCGATGTGATGCTTGCGCCACCATTTAAAAAATAAATAAATAAATAATAATTTAGAACAAACTCAGTAGCAGAAGAAATCAGTAGCAGCTTGACTGTAATGGGGAATGAAAGACTCTGATTGGTCAGAAGGTGTTGATTCATTTTCCAGACCAGCAGCTCTGACAGTAGCGCGGCAGCACATGGCAGGTTTACATTAACGCGCTCTCGTTTCCGTAGTAACGGCTCGTCCGCGGGGACGCGTACAGCGGACGGTCTGTGCGAGCGGATTTAAAAATGCTTTTTTCTGCTTTCAGGTCCGATTTTGTGGCGTTATCATGGCTGAGAACGGAAAGCACGGTGAGGCGGACACGGAAACACCTCCGGCGTCACAGGAAACGCAGGTGAGGGCCGAACTGGAGGAAACGATCCTTACAGAGCTTTCGGGAATTCACGCACCGGTTAGTTTTCGTCTCTTGGCTGAGACGGAAGGTGCTGGAAGGAAGAAAGACGGGGGGAAAGGTCGGGTCGGGTCGGGTCATCCTGTTTGAGGAAAGGGGATTGAGAGAGATTTAATCACGTGGAATAACCTTTCTATTTTACTCACCTTTCCGTGTAAAGATCGTTAGGCTTATGTGTTGTGTGTGTGTGTGTGTGTGTGTGTGTGTGTGTGTTCAGAGTGTGATGTCTCGGGTGAGTAACCTGGCCCTGGTGAGCTCAGCGTGTGACGCCGTGTCCAGCGCGTACAGCAGCACGAAGGAAAGCGTCCCCGTGCTCAGAGGAGTGATGGACGCGGCCGAGAGCGGAGTTCGGACCCTGAGCACCGCTGCCAGCTCGGGAACAAAACCTATACTGAACAAACTCGAGCCACAAAGTGAGAACCTCACACTCACACACACACACACACACTAATTCCCTTCATTAGAACAGAATAAACGCAGTCGTGACGTGACGGTTACGGCTCTGGGTCGCTGATCAGAAGGTCGGGGGTTCAATCCCCAGCACTGCCAGGCTGCCACTGTTGGGCCCTTGAGCACGGCCCTTAACTCTCTCTGCTCCAGGGGGCGCTGTATCATGGCCGACCCTACGCTCTGTCCCCAGCTTCCTGACGATTTCACTGTGCTGTAATGTATACGTGACCAATAACGACTCATTACAGTCATTATATATAAGTTCACTGCAAAGCACTGACACTGGAGACTCCTTCCATCAGTGTTGCGTAAATGTCTTCTTACGCATATACAGGTTTCTGTAAATTAGACGTCGCTGCGGAAATGATACCGTGTTCGACTAAGATTCAGATTCAGGAATTCATTCCTGTGGTAAAAATAGAAACACAAACGAGACGGACATAAACGTAGATTTCTGTCGCGTCTTTTCTTTTCTCTTCCTTTCTAACCGATATTTCAAATATTTTGTTTGGCACTCTGTATGACCCGGACACAAACCTGGTTTCTTGATCGACTTTGCAGTTGCCATGGTGAACGAGTACGCCATGAAAGGGCTGGACAAGATGGAGGAAAACCTTCCTGTCTTACACCAGCCGGCGGACAAGGTAACAATAATGAACTCGGTATGATGGAGGGAGTAGAAGAACTCGTTTTAACTCATCGGAGTGCGCTTATTTAAGTTCCGTATTTAGGGGCAAGTAGAGTCTGAAGCGCACCTTCAGATATCCCCCGTCATGTGGTGTGTTCTACACGTAGCTGATTGTGAATGTAAAAAAGTCTGCAAAGATTCAAAAATCAAAGCGCAGGACAGACGGAGTTATCGACTCGCAAAAGAAGGAATCGACTCTGAACGGCTGAATCGACTCGGTACTGATTCCGGACTTTACTTCCTGTACTAACCTACGTAGGTTTGTAAGTTTGTAAGGTTTGTAGGTCTTCATCGGCCGCTCGCTGACAGACGGAGCTGAAACTCCTTAACGGTAGTGGGCGTTTCCTATTCCGTCACACGCCGACCGCAGTAGACCGATCACGACAGACTGGGAACGTCTGACCAATCAGAGCAGAGTACGCTCTCTGAAAGGAGGCGTTTAGAACGAATCGTTTAGAACGGATCATCGAACGAGTCGTTTGTGACACGGAGGGGAAAAAGGTCACGCTGCGGTCTAAATCATGAGCACGTTAAAGTGTTTTGGACCTCGGGTGCGTGTAAATCTATCGTGTGGGAGCTTTAAAACAAAGTCAGGCGCGTTTCAAATCCATAATAGGTAAACGTCACATGAAAATGAATCACATGAAAATGAATCACATGAAAATGAATCACATGAAAATGAATCATATGTAAATGAATCATATGTAAATGAATCACATGTAAATGAATCAGATGAAAATGAATCACATGTAAATGATTCAGATGCATGAATATGAATCACATGAAAATGAATCATATGTAAATGAATCACATGAAAATGAATCAGATGAAAATGAATCACATGTAAATGAATCAGATGAAAATGAATCACATGAAAATGAATAATTAAATCCATAATAGGTGTGCTTTAAATAAGGTGTAATAACGTGTGAACATTGGGATGCAACTACGTCTCTCATCATCTCAATAATAATAATAATAATAATAATAATAATAATAATAATAATACGTTATTAAATTAAATGAACCAGATGAAGGAGCTGAGAATTATGATTAAAGTATGTATTTACTCTGGATTTTAAAAACACATACACCGTGTTCCCGATGTTCTATGGACTTTAGTCTTTGGTTAAAAGAAGAGAAAAGGAAAATTCAAGAGCACTGAAATCACCTCGCTCTGTGTCAGATGAATAATAAATAAAGATATTTTTACACACTTCTGTATCACTGTGTTAATGTGAGATCGAAGCACCCTAAATGTCTTCTGTGTGTGTGTGTGTGTGTGTGCTGGCAGCTGGTGTCTGAGACGGTGGGAAAGGTGTATCAGTGTGTGTCAGGAGCGAAGGACGCGGTGGTGGGGGCGATGATGGGGGGAGTGGAGATGACCCGCACGGCCCTCAGCGGGGGTATTAACACCGTCATGGGGTCCCGTGTGGGGCAGATGGTCAGCAGCGGAGTGGGTTTGTCTCTGAACCGATCGGACGACCGCGTGGAGCAGAAACTCCCGCTCACTGAGACAGAACTGGGTGAGTGCTGAGATCCTACTATATGCTGATCAATTCTACCATATGATGATATGACATATTCCGGATGCTGATTGGTCAGGAGGTGTTGATTGACAGTGCGCGTTATCGTTTCTATAGTAACAGCTCAGTCACGGGGGACTTGTACAGTGGAAACGCCATAAAAATAAAAACAAACAAACGTGTGTGTAACTGTTGATGTGGTGAAGTGTTTATGTAACGTTTATGGAAGGAGTCTCCAGTTTCAGCGCCGTAACTTTTCCGACATCATCGGGAACATTCGTTGCGATTCCTCCGTGACTGCGTATTTCTTTCGGTAAAAAGTCGATGTTGGCGAGTCGCTGCGGCGTGAGAGGAAGAAAACACCGCGAGACGTGCTGGTGTAGGAAAACGATCCTCAGCCATTTTGCTCTTTCTCTTCAGCTGCTGTAGCAGAGCCTCCGCCGAAGGACGAGGTCGAAACCTCGCTGAGCAGCGAAGGCGTGGCCTCCCAAAGCCCCGCCCCGAGCTACTTCGTGCGCCTGGGGAAACTCACAGCCCAGGTTCAAGAGCGAGCGTTGGAGCTGTCCCTCATTAAAGCCAGCGCCGCCCGGGACGCCACTCACAAAGCCGTGTCCCAAATCACCAGCACCCTGGACCTGCTGGAGAACCTGAGAGGAGCCAACGCGCTGGCGGGAGCACCCGAGCAGCTCCTCAAGAGGTGGAGGGAGTGGCGACAGGAGGGGCAGGAAGAACACGGGCAGGGGCACGGGGCAGAAAGCACAGAGGAGGAGCGGGTGGCGACGCAAAAAAAAAAAAAAAAAAAAAAAAAAAAAGCAGCTGAAAGGAGAGCTCCGTGCATGGTCATGCGCTCTCTGAGGTGTAGCTGCGGGCGTGTTCCGGCGTCGTCTCCAGTGTTCAGGGTCTCCCCAGTGCCGTACAGGAGCAGCTCCTGAACGCGCGGCACTCGGCCGAAGAGCTGCACTCGTCCCTCGGCAACACCAGGACGGTCACGCCGCTGCTGCTCCAACAGAGCCGAAACCAGCTCACACAGGTACGGGGCGAGAGAGAGAGAGAGAGAGAGAGACAGACGGAACGAGAGAGTGTAATATACAGTGTATAATAAACACTTTGTCTCAATCTTCCACCAGGTGAGACAGTCACTGGACGGAGTGATGGATTATCTCCTGAACAACACGCCTCTGAACTGGTTAGTCGGGCCTTTTTCACCTCAGCCGGTGGAGAAACGTCCGAGCGCAGAGTAGCTTTCAGAAGCAACAAGTCTCATTCAAACGTGCCTTAAATTTCTGTGTGTAAACTCTTTTACCTGCGCTGTGAGCACGGGATCATCAATATAACATTTCTCATTAAAATCACTAACGAATCATTCAGCCTCGTCACTGACCAGGGAATCATTGGACCTCCTCACGGTTGATTGACTGAGTGAATCGTTTGGCCGTACCACACAAATCATTAGTGAATCATTTGCATTTACTAAAGGATTACTAGGTGTTTAGGACGTTGGACTTTTGATCGGAAGGTCGTGAGTGCACACGCCAGCGCCGCCAAGCTGCCACAGCTGGGCCCTGTATAACACCAACTGCAGTAAATGTAAATCATTACAGAATGAATCACTACAGAATGAATCACTACCGAATTAATCACTACAGAATCATTTGGCTTCACGACAAATGATTTTAAAAGTTGAACCTCTTTTTCCCCACACACACACATATATATATATATATATATATATATATAAAAAGGAGGATCAATCAACTGTGAAAATCCAGCACATTATAAAGAGTCGCTCAGTATTAATTTACTTCAGCAGTAAGCTCCATCTATGAGTGTTATACAGGAGTTAGAGTCATTGTTATAACTGTAAAACTTGCATTTCAGGTGTGAGGTGGAGAAAATGTGCTGCATATTAATAAAAGTGTTCTACAGACTCGTGCATTTACCTGGAAATGTTACCTGAGATCAGACTGCGTTCCTGAAGCTCTTATAGATATGTAAAACCGGATCATTAATCCTCTGACAAATAAAGCCGTGACGTCGTTTTGTTGTTTCATAATGATAATAATAATAATAATAATAATAATAACGTTGATTTATAGAACACTTTATTCTCATGCATAGAATGCTTTACGGATATAAAACACAAACTATTACAAGAGACAGAGTAAAGCATGTCAAATATTCAGTGAAAGGAAGTGCGCTTTAAGGAGAGTGAGTTGCTCATTGTTTATCATTTAAATAATATAGATTTAAAAGCGAGAAAGACGTTCAAGGGGATAAACCGGTAAAGAAAACAAGAAGGATGAGGAAGGAGAAAATAGGATGTAGCAATAAGGTAAAAGTCAGCGAAAAGCCTCAGGAAAATTCAATTCAATTAAATGAGTTAAAATAAATTAAGAAGATGATAAGAACTTAAAAATAAAGAAAAAAAAAGGGATGAGGAAGGACGAAATATTACAAAAGAACAAGAAGAAATTCAAATAGATCAAATCCAATGGAAAGTAAAATAAAGAAAAGAATACAAATAAAAACGGATGACAAAATATAGTGTCAGAATGATCAAAGCAACAACGACAAAAAAGCCACACACGTTTTAACGAGATAAAATAAAACAAAAACATTTTCAAAACAATTTTTTTTCAAACGATGGTCAACAAAATATATTCTATAAAACAAAACAAAAAAAACCCCAACAAAAAATGCTAATAAGATCAAATCAGATGAAAACAAATAAAATAAATAAAACAATAAGAATAAAAAAAGAACAACAAAAACAACTAAAAAAAACAACATTAACAATAACAGTTCAATCAAATTAAAATAAAGCATTTTTAATAATAATTATAATTCCAATTTCAAATAAGTAGGCTGAAAATGAAGCAAGGTATGTCTAATGAAATCCAATGTAAAGACATTTCCACACCGAGGAACTTCCGGACTTTTATTCTATGATTTCTCGCCGAGCCGCGGTACCTCTCTCAGCGCCTCGCTGCGAGTCTGGAACCCTCGCTTGCTGCTGTGTGACCTACGTCACGTCACGGGTCGAATCCCGAATGACTCCGAACTGGACATGTAGTGCACTACTTAGGCTGTAGGTCGCGTTCTTCCGCACCCTACGCAGTGCGCTCACTCAGCGAGCGGCCGCTGTATTCGGGACGCGGCCGCCGCTGTTGTTCCGAACGAGGGGCTGTTAGGCGTTGCTAAGGCCGCGTTAGCACTGACCTGCTTATTAGCCTCGGATTAGAGGTCGACTTCCCCCCCCTCCTCGAGCCGAATTACAGGTAAACACGGTGTTTATTAACAACATCGAGACCAGGAAATAACGACTCTCGCTAGGAGTGGCGTTAATTTCACACCGGAACCTGTTTTATTCGCGTGACTAGCCGTTTCAATAAAAACACAACGCTTGACGGCTAATGCTAACGCTAACGATATCGCCGCCGTCATAAGCGACACCACTATCCACACGTGCACTTTACACCATCTTTATACGCGTTCTTGGCCTCTTGTGGTGCTGGTGTGAGTAAGGACACGTTAAAGTCGTGTTCGAGAAGATTATCCAGACATTTAAAAAGCGGTTCGGCGGTGAAGGCGATCGATGGCACGCGCTCGCGCACCGTGCACGCGCTCAGTAACGAATACCGTCGATTATCGTACTTCTCTTTTTATTGATGTATTTTTCTTCTTCTTCTGATTCGCAGAACTGAACCCTGGAGAAGGCGAAGGACCTGTGCGGGGTTCGGATCGAACGGAATAATAATAAGCTGCTGAAGTTCCTTTTTGTTTGTTTGTTTAATGAATCGATTTTGGTAGTCACGTGACTGGCATTTATCTTCAGAGGTGAACACACACACACACACACTTCCCTGTCTTTTATCAAAATGTAGTGACACTCGGTGCGTTTACACGGACGACGATAATCCGATACGAACCCGATTAAGAAACGAGCATGTAAACAGATTATTGATGACCATAATCCGATTTAAATCACCTGCTGTACAGGAGGAGAAATACATGTAACCCGGCTACTATATAGACGGTAAGTACGCGGTTTGGGACGCAGCCCACGGCTTCAAGCAGTCGTCTATTCGCACGTACAGCACGACAAAGAATTAACCGCACTTGACGCTTTCGTAAAATGAAAAATAAAAACACCCGAAACTGTATACGGTCCCATAACGAAGACCAACTGTACGTCGAGATGTGAAATTCTGGAGGGGACGGCGTGGCGTGGGGACGTGATGACGTGTGCTGAAAATCCATCGATGTTCTAGAACACGTAAAACCTGAACGTGAAAGGAGTATTCTAAAAGCGACTCATGTAAACACCTTAATCAGAATATCGTCTTATTCAGAATACGGTCAGTAATTAGATTAGTGCTGTCCGTGTAAACGTTATCACTGAGTAACAGTGTTTAATTTCTTCAAGAACAACATGTTTTACTTCTTATCTGTTTACAGTTACAGATTATGTTGTGGAATGTGTGTGTGTGGAGAAATGTCCCGTCCGTGTGTGTGTGTGTGTATTAGTGGAGGATCAGGAGTGTATTGTAGCGCTCACTCGACGTCTCTGTAAATGACCTGAAACAGTTTGTCTCGTCTGTTTTGTGTCCTGTTTAAATAATAATAATAATAATAATCGGTGAAACTGCCGTTGGGTGAGTGGAGGGTTTTGTTCACCGAACCGTCCGAGTCCTAAATCCACTCTAGCGACCGAGTGTGTACACTTTCCTGTGGGCCGTAGTGGTACGGTGTGTGTGTTTAATCTGTTTCGAAGAATATTATCCGCTTCAAAATAGAATTAAATGTTGTAAATATATTGTTAAATATAATTGGTGTTTTAGTTAGTGTTTTTTTTTCTTTTTTGTCCAGAAAAACTGGACAAAGTTTTGATTCTTTGAGGTTGAGCCATTATGATAATCTCGACATCGTGCTCAGTTCTGTTAGGGTATGTGATATTTTCGGAGATATCGAGTGTATTTTTCTAACATTTTTATGTTTTTTTTTTTTAAAAAGAATCATTCATACTGACCGGTTGGAAATTAGCTGAGTTGATGCTCAGTAAAAGACTGAATGATTTTTTTTTTCATACTGTACTTAACTAAGATTAACGTGCTCTAATGATCAAACTTCGTTATCTCTTTAGACCTGCCCTCTCCCACCCCCCTTCACCCCCCTGCCCTTTTTTTTTTTTACCCCTCCCCATCAGACAGCGAGCGATGGCTCAGGAGACAAATCAGACGCAGGTGCCGATGCTTTGTACCATGGGATGCGGCTTCTACGGTAACCCACGTACCAACGGCATGTGCTCGGTCTGCTATAAGGAGCACCTGCAGAGGCAGCAGGCGGGTGGGCGAAGCAGCCCACCTGGTGATAAAGGTGAGCTAAGAACACGAGGGTGTTCTTATCCAATCAGGTCATGTTAAAATGTTAAAATGAAGAGAGAGAGAGAGCTTTTTGTCATGATGTTTTGTGTTTTTGTTCCAGCTGCTTCCTCACCATCAGGGTCTCCAGGAACCCCCGCTGTAACCGTGGAGACAGACCCTGACCCCGTCTCAGAAACGGTGGCCCCTTCAGAGGAGGCCAGGTAGAAGGTTGACTTTTATAGATAAACGTTTGAAACTTAAGAGACACACACACACACACACACACTTTAGGTTTCTTTGCTTTGGTTTGACGCCGCTGTAGGGGTGGGGCGATATGACAAGAATATGATATCTATGGTCTTAAAATGACTAATATCGTTTATCGCAGTTATTTGTCCGGGACAGTATATTGCCCCAACAATGAGTTATCGTAACCGGCCTAACCGAGAGAGGAGTTACAGTAATACGCTAGCAGTCACGATTTCAGGGCAGTAAACGAGTTGACAAATGAAATGTCTTGGCTACGTTCGCATCGCTAATGCCACAGAATGCATCACGTTTCTAAAACCATCAGCGGAAAAGACAGCAAAAGGGGCGGGTTTTCATGCCGTTGCAGGTTTTCCAAATGTAACACGGGCGATCGAATGCATGTGTTCTGATGAAATCTTTTAAAAGGTGTATTTATTTCAAGTGTATTTCAGTAACATGTCCCGAGGTAATAAAGTGTGTGTGTGTGTGTGTGTGTGTGTGTGTTTACAGCAGCTCGTCCGGTCCGGTCACTCAGCAGATGACGGCCATGAGCATCTCCCAGGACACCGCAGCCACCGACTCGGACCGAGCCGACGCCGAGGACGAAGAGGAAGACGAAGCATCGTCCAAAAGCACAGGTAAGTATCAATGGTTGTTTGTGTTTATTTGTTTATTTAATTTAGCTTAATATTTCTCTCATATTTTTCCTTGTAGAAAATGTTGGGGTTTTTTTTTTTTTACCTTTTATTGTTTTTTGGGTTAGGGTTAGGGTTTTAAATCTACTCTGAGAATAGTAGACATTATAGTAAAGAAACCAGACCAAAAACCATAGAGATCAGGGCAAAAGAAAAACATATGGCGAGATGACAGGGAGAGCCATGGGATTTATCACACTTGTCCTCTCCTTCTGGATATATTATAGAACGTTTCGACTTTGACAAATGGACTCTGTAAAACTTTGAATGAGTTCAAGACGAGCACAAGAAGTGGTAGACAGTGTCCTACCTATAGCACGTTCCCAACACTCTTCACTTATTTGTACTCCTAACTCCATTTCCCACTCATTCTTAATTTTGGTACTTGACTGACTACTTAACGGCAAAATAAAACCATATATCTTCAAATTCATTCCTCTCTAATGTGGATTGTTTGAAAACAAGCTTTCCCAAGTCTGTTCAGGAGGCGAAGAGGGGAAATTAGGAAAACATCTAGAAACGGAAATCGGAATTTGAAAATAATGAAACGGATGCATCACAGGGAGTTCATAAGTAGAAGACAGATTGGCAAAGCTATCAAAGACACCATCGGCATACAGATTTTTTTATTGTTTAATGCTCTTGTCATACCACACTGAAAATGTAGAGTCCAAATACGATGGAGGAAATAAGTGGACAAAGAGGTCGCAAATTTAAAGCACCGTCTAAATTGATACCAAGTCTCACGTGTTAAGGACAACTTGATTATTAGTATATAGAGAGAGTTTTGTAGGTAGAGATGAATAAAGTAAAGCAGATAAGGAGGATCCCCCTACAAGATGATGGTTCCGTATTTACACCAGGAAGATCCAGGAGATCTAACCCAGTAGCAGAGATTATGGATGTGTGCAGCCCAGTAATCGAATTGAAAATTGGGTAATGCAAGTCCTCCACTAAGTCTACATCTCTGCAATAACGTTTTACAGACCCTTGGTGGCTTCCCACCCCAAATAAAAGAACACATTATTTTATCCAATGAATCGAAGAATGGTTTTGGCAGAAAAAGAGGAACTTGTTGGAACAAGAAAAGAAACTTCGGTAATATATTCATTTTGACGACGTTGATTCTGCCAATTAGAGAAAGGGGGAGGTTACCCCATCTCTGAATGTTGGGTTTAACCTTTGAGATAAGGTGAGTGAAATTATACGAGATTAGATAAAGAACGAGACACGTTTATACCTAGGTATTTAAACCCTGACTGACTAAATGGAAAAGGCAGATCTGACTGTTGGAGAGACAATACTGCAGTATTGACGAGAAAACGATCGCTTTTGTCCAAATTTAATTTACAACCCGAGACAAAACTGAAGGTTTCCAGGACACCCAAGACAGCAGGCATCGAGGCATTAGGATCAGTTACATACAATAACAAATCATCAGAATGTAGCGACAATTTGTATTCTACACCGTATCGAACTATTCCTTTAAACAAGTGGGAAGATCTTAAAAACGTTAGATAGAGGCTCGATAGCGACAGTAAAAAAGCAGAGGGGATAAAGGACAGTCTTGGCGACACCCACGTCCGAGAGCAAAATAATCCGAATAAATATCGTTCGTATGAACCCTGGCTTTAGGGGATGAGTAAAGGAGGCTAACCCGAGAAATAAACTTATCCCCGAATCCGAACTTCCTCAAAACTGCTCACAAATACTCCCACTCAACCCTGTCAAATGCTTTTTCAGCATCTAAAGAAATCACAATCTCGAGGAGCTCAGCCGAATGCTTTGAATAAAGTATATTAAAGAGTGTACGGGTATTGAAAAACAATTGACGTCCCTTTATAAAACCGTTCTGCTCTACAGATATAATATAAAGGGAGTACGTTCTCTGAACGAGATGCAATTACTACTTATTTGGGTTTAAATAAAAAGCAGTTTGATTTAAATTGAGTTTACTTTTAAAGGCGGTCTCAGAGCCGTGAGGACGGAGACGAAGGACAAAGTACTACGATTCCCGTTATTTATTTCATTTGTTAACCTCAGGTCCAGCCGCAGAAGCAGCGCAGACCTCGTCAGACGGAGATCAGACCCCCGACCAGAACAAGAAGAAGAACCGATGCTTCACCTGCAGAAAAAAAGTCGGACTCACGGGTAAGTTGCGAAGGGAACTCGAGGATGTTTCTATTAAACACGCTTTCTGAAGAGGCACGTGGTGATCGGTTTTGTGTGGATTGATCAATTTTTCTATAACAGCAGCTCTGACACTAGCGCAGGTTTATATTTAATACAGTATTGTTATACAGCGCTGTCGACTTCTCGAATTCTGATTGGCTGACAGACGTCGTGAGGTGTGCAGTTGACTTTTCAGTGAAGTCGTGTTCCGGGTCAGGTCTCGACCGCGTTACAGTCGAGTGAAACGACGGAGGAGTTCAGCTTACTGTCCACCACAGCACACGTCTTTAACAACGACACCGTTTAGATTTTCTGGGTCCGGAGTGATCGACGAGTGGACGTTGAATGACTGGAAAAATGACACGCATCCGAATTATTCCTCACTTAACGCGCTCGTTCTAATACGTCATCCGATGCGTTCCCATCACGGGGACTTTGTACACTGTATAGAAACGCCTGCGTGAAATTGGCCACCCACCCAACGCAAAGCCTCCGTTTGTGCTGCTTCGGTTCTGGAGTTATTAAAAATAATATTTCTAGGTGATTCTGGGGTCTCTCAGCCGCCCCACACGCTCCAAATTCACCCTAAATGGTCTCAATCGTTCGTTCCTGCTTCGTTCGTACACCTTACGCTGGATTTAGAAACGTGAGCAGACGTTTGTTAAGGAAGGAGTCTCCAGTGTCAGCGCTTTGCGACAGTTTTCCGAGATCTTCAGGACGGACGAGTTTACGCATACGTGTTCTATAACAAGAAGAAAAGGGAGACGGGTGAGCGGCTGTAATGCACGTGAGGTCAGGAACTGTAATGCACGTGAGGTCAGGAACTAACTTGTTTCATGGACATTCCACAACATGGAATGTAGCTATAAATGGATAAAATGTCTAATAAATATACCAAAAAATCATTCTCGTCTTGTAAATTCTGTCTCTTGTTGCATCTCTGTCCACCTCTCTCTCTCTCTCTCTCTCTTTCTCCCTCTCATTCCTTTTCTTTCTCTCTCTCCCCCTCTCTCTAGGCTTCAACTGTCGCTGCAGTAACCTGTTCTGCGCGGTCCACCGCTACTCGGACAAGCACGACTGCCCGTACGACTACAGAGGAGCGGCGGCCGCTCAGCTCCGCAAAGAGAACCCCATCGTGGTGGCAGAGAAGATCCAGAAGTTATGAGGACCGATTAAAAGAACAAACGAACAAACAGAAATGTGTTTGACCTGCAGGTTTTATCAGAACAATGGCGCCACCGATTTCCGATCCGGCTCCGTTCCTCCGCGGAGCGCTGAACACGCCCGCCCTAAAACCCCACGTCTTCCCTGACTCTTTTTGTGACATAACTGCGTGTGCGCGTGTGTGTGTGTGTGTGTGTGTGTGTGTGCGTGTGGTCGAGAGTCAGGGGGAGTACTTGTGGGTCTGGTGGGCTTTAAAAAAAAAAAAAAAATTTGGTAGGGAGAAAATTAACGTTTCCTTTTCACAGGATTTGAGATGTATGGGTGTGGTCTCTGAGAAAAGGGGGCGGGAGGTTCGTGAGGCGGAGATTCCGTCCCTTATTTTAGTCCTTTTTATCACGTGTCATCAAGTTTATTAGTTTCCAGAGCTTCTCTCTCACTTCGAGTGAGTGATTTTTGTTTCTTTTCCTCTTTTTCTCCCCTTTTCTGTTTTAATGAGCGTGTGAAAGCGTATCAGAGGATCTATATTAATATATTGTAGTTAGCTTGAATAGTGTGATTGCATCCTATTTATTATTATTAGGGTTTGTTTTTTTTTTGTTTTTGTTTTTTTGCATTTTTCATTTGCTCGAGTAGAAGCAAAAAAAGGAAAAACCCTCAGCATTGTCCTTTCGATTACGTGACGCGGCCGAGCCACAGACGAGAGACTGTGCCGTCATATCGACGCACGCCGTCATCGCGATGATCCGAGCGTCTCAGACGCCTTCGCACCGGAGCGGATTTTATTTCTTGACCACAAATATTCCTGACCACCAGCAGACCAGCGAACGCCGGACACATCGAAACACGCCGTGCTTTCGACGACGATGTCGCACGGGAAGTCGTCGCCGCTTCCAGGAAGACGGACGAGACTCGCGTTCCTGTAAGGCGATTAGCAGCGACCCTGAACCAGGCTAAACGTAACGGCGTCGTACATCGCCAGCGCGTTTGTATACGACGCGTGACAGAACGCAATACTGTTCGTATTTTTTGAACATCATGATGTGATTCTCGTAAAACCACAATTTTAGAAAAATAAATTTTTCCGTCTAATGTATATACCCCACCGCTACTTATCCATATAGTTATAATCCATCGTAGAACGCGATGAGGTTAGTGCGCAGACGAGGGTGAGATAATGCTTCATAAAACTACGTGTATGTTCTCAAATGTATGTATGCAGTGCTAATCTGCTAGTCGTGCCGAAGCCGAGGAATGAAGGAGGAGTATCCGGGTGCGGAGGGTCTTTATTCGAAAGGGCTGAAGTAAACGGGCGTGGTCTAGTGGGTGGGGGAGGAGTTTGGGGCGGGGACGGGTCGCAGAGTTTCTACAGTATTCGTCTTTGAACGTCGTGGTATAGTTTACAGGTTGTTTTTTTTTGTATCGCTCGTTTAATGCCAAGACCTTGCTGGCTTCTGAGTGTTCATTTTTGCTTTTTAAACCTAATCAAATGCCCAAAGGGTTAAGGATTGACCCATATCAAAATAAATAAATCAATCTGATCGACACGCCCTGGCTTGCATAAACATAGAAGTCACGCTGGTGTACCTAAAACGTGTCTCCTTTTCTTCACATGTCCATCCCCTCCTGTTCTGGTCTCACGATTTCCTCGTCTGATCCGCCCGGGAGCCGTCCGCGAGCTTCCGTCGGCTTTCAGAGGAGTAGGAGGGTCACGGCTGTCGATCACGCCATTGGGCGGGGCAGTAATCCGCAACGTGCGGTTCGCGTGCACGTTTTATCATTGACCGTTCGAACAAAATGGCGTCCGAGCACGATTCCACAGAACCGAGTAGTCTAATAGAGAAATTAAAAATTTGACTCGAGGAATTTTGAAGTTAAGTAAACGCTCGTCTTATCGTTTTAACACGCAACCAGGGTTTAAAAATGTTCAAACAGGAAGCATGACTCGGTTTACTTAGAATTATGTACAGTGGATTACGTAAGTATTCACCCCCTTGAACTTTTTTTTTTTTTTCTTTTTCTCTCCCCCTCTTCTCCATGTTTTGTACTGTTACAACCTGGAACTGGAATGGCTTTAACTGGGATTATTCCTTGAATCTACACAAAATAGCCCATTAATATTGAACTGCGGGGATTACCTATATAGTTCAAAACATAAAGGTGAAGCATCATATTAGTTCTGGTTCAGCCAGTCGCCATCAGGAGTCACGTGTTCAGTCGTCGTGTACAACATCTCAGGATCTCGAGTTTGTTATAGAACATACCTAAACACACAGCAAGAAATCCAGGAGAACGTTCTGGAAAAGTGTCAAGCAAGGTCTGATTATTTCAAACATATCACAAGCATCCTACAGTGACAATAAAGCCATTTTTATTTAGTTTTTTAAATTGGCAAGAATATGACTCCAGCTCTGCCTAGACAGAATGTCCACCAAAAGGGGTAATTAGAGAAGCAACTACGAGACCAAAGGGAACACTGAAGATGATGCTGCCACCACCGTGCTTCACAGTAGGGATGGGACTCGGGGTGACGAGCGATCCCGTCGCAATGCCAATTCACTTTTGGTCTCATCAGACCAGAGAACCTTTTTAACCTCACTTTTTTTTCCATCAAGTCCAGCTTCGCGACTATCCAAAGAACAACTTCTCCCATCTGAGCTGTAGATCTTTCCCGTTCCCCTTGGGTTGCTCTTGACCTGCTCACTGGCTATCGGTGGACTTGTTTTGGTAGCATCCTTTATGATGCTCCGTGTTTAGATATGTTCTCTACCAGACTCCGGGTTCTTCCAGGAACAAGGTGCATTTACTGTACATCGAGATGATAACATGCGCTTTATTTACACACAGGTCGCCTACGTTTTTAACTAAATATGTGACTCCTGATGTAAACGGGCGGTACCAGAACTAATTCAGGTGTCTTCGGTACTCAAACACCGCCTTGTGTAATATAAAATCTAGATGATTTTCCCCTCCGGTTGTAAATTATGCGCAACTTTTGTGTTGATTTGTGTCGACCTCGATCCCAGTTTAAGTCAGTTTCAGTTCCAGGATGTAACCGTGCAAATAATTAAAAAAGGGGGGGGGGGGTGAATACTTACGCATGTCACGTTATTCGGTCTGTTCCCACCGCAAGCAGCTTTAGGTGGGATTTAGTTCTAATCCTCGGAGATTTGAATAGACACGAGCTTCACAGCTGCTGTTATTAAACCTGTTCGTAAACTTGATCAGAAGCATTAACGCTTGTTAGGGTTAACGTGTAGATTAATTCGTCAGCTCATTTGCATAATCCGGCACGTGAGCCATATATCAGTAGGATGCTTAAAGTTGACCCCTCCCTCCCCCATGACGATTACGCAAACGATATTTTTCAGGATTAGTATTTACACAGGAGATTGTTTAATACGTAAATAAAAAGAAAAGGACAGAAATGATTGAACTGATGTTTTGTTGTTTTTTTTTAACATCGATGCGATGAGTCACCGTCATGCACCTCTGTTCATCTTCTGTAATGACTCCATTTTGTGGAAACGTACGTTAGTCTGTCGACCCGACCCGTGTGTGTGTGTGTGTGTGTGTGTGTGTGTGTGTGTGTGTACGTTCTGAAATGATTCGGAAACGCACGTGACGAGAGCAGACGAAGTGTGTTTGTGTGTTGTTTGTCACGTTTGTTCCCTCCAGTCTGCTGTGACGCACCGTTCTCCACACACACCGCCGATTTACAGGTTCTTTTCTTTTTGCAGTTTTTTTTTTATGTGCAAGAGTAAGTATGAACACAATAAAATCAAAGTTTATTTTAAAATTACTCCGTGTGGAGTTATTGGTTGATGTTCTCGGGTGTGTGTGTGGGGGGGATTTCATTGTATCGGGATGAATTGAACTCCCTCTATATATAGCGCTCTTTAGCACCCTCTATATATAGCTCGCTCTAGCACCCTCTATATAGCTCTCTCTAGCACCCTCTATATAGCTCTCTCTCTAGCACCCTCTATATATAGCTCTCTCTAGCACCCTCTATATATAGCTCTCTCTCTAGCACCCTCTATATATAGCTCTCTCTCTAGCACCCTCTATATATAGCTCTCTCTAGCACCCTCTATATAATCTCTCACACCTCTATATGTAGCTCTTAGACCCTATATCTCTCAGCTTAATCTATATATAGCGTCTCTCTAGCACCCTCTAAATATAGCTCGCTCTCTGACCCTCTATATAGCTCGCTCTCTAGCACCCTCTATATAGCTCTCTCGCACCTCTATGGCAATCTCTAGACCCTATATAGCGCTCTCTAGCCCCCTCTATATATCGCTCTCTATCCCTCTATATATAATCTCTCTAGCACCCTCTATATCTCTCTCCTGTAGCAATAGCTCTCTCTAGCACCTCTATATATAGCTCTTTGATCTATATAGCTCTCTTTACTCTATATATATCTCTCTCTAGCACCTCATATATAGCTCTCTCTCTAGCTCTGTATCTCTCTAGCACCCTCTATGTTCTCTCTAGCACCCTCTATATATAGCTCTCTCTAGCACCCTCTATATATAGCGCTCTCTAGCACCCTCTATATGAGCTCCTCTCTGTTTGCTCTGTCCCTCTATATGTTTGCTCTAGCACCCTCTATATATAGCTCTCTCTAGCACCCTCTATATATAGCTCTCTTGCCTTCTCGCACTATATATAGCTCTGCGCCTCTATATAGCTCAGACCTCTATATGTAGCTCTCTGCCTCAATCTCTGTATATGGTCGCTCTCTGCGCCTCTAGCACCTATATATAGCTCCTCTAGCACCTCATATATGGGCTCTCTAGCACCCTCTATATATAGCTCTCTCTCTAGCACCCTCTATATATCGCTCTCTAGCACCCTCTATATATAGCTCTCTCTAGCACCCTCTATATATAGCTCTCTCTAGCACCCTCTATATATACTCTCTAGCACCCTCTATATATAGCTCTCTCTCTAGCACCCTCTATATATAGCTCTCTCTCTAGCACCCTCTATATAGCTCTCTCTCTAGCACTCTCTATATAGTCTCTCTCTAGCACCCTCTATATATAGCGCGCTCTCTAGCACCCTCTATATATAGCTCTCTCTCGCACCCTCTATATATAGCTCTCTCTCTAGCACCCTCTATATATAGCGCTCTCTAGCACCCTCTATATATAGCGCTCTCTAGCACCCTCTATATTATAGCTCTCTAGCACCCTCATATATGGCTCTCTCTTTTATAGCTCTCTCTAGCACCCTCTATGTGGCTCTCTAGCACCCTCTTAACATATATAGAGCTCTTCTCTAGCACCCTCTATATATAGCTCTCTCGCAACTCTATATAGCTATCTCTCTCGCCCCTCTATATATAGCTCTCTCTCTAGCACCCTCTATATATAGCTCTCTTAGCACCTCTAATCCTCTATATATAGCCTCTCTAGCACCTCTATATAGCTTCTCTAGCACCCTCTGTATAGCTCTCTCTAGCACCTCTATTATAGCTCTATATATAGCCCTCTTTCATAGCTTCTATATAGCAGCCCCCTCATATATATAGCTCTCTAGCCCATCTCTATACTCATGGATATCTTACCCCTCTATTATCTCTTAGCACCCCTCTATATATGAGCTTCTCTCTAGCACCCTCTATATATGCTTCTCTCTAGAGCACCCACCTTATATCTATCTCTAGCACCCCCTGTATATATAGGCTCTCTCTGTGCCCCTCTGTAGCATCTCTAACTATATAGCACCATATATAGCTCTCTCTCTACACCCTCTATATATACTCTCTCCTAGCACCTATATATACTCTCTCTCTACACCCACTATATCTCTCTAGCACTATATGTGGCTCTGCTCTAGCACCCTCTATATATAAGCTCTCTCTGCCCCCCTCTATATAGCTCTCTCTCTAGGCCCTATATATTGCGCTCTCTACACTAGTGTGTGTGGTGATCTCCTGTTGGATATATGGCGTTCTAGCCCTCTCTCTCTCCCCGCTCTCTTGCACCCTCTATATATATAGTCTCTCTAGCACCCTCTATAGTTAGGCTCTCTCTAGCACCCTCTTATATATAGCTCTCTCTTCTGCTCGCCCTCTATATAGCGCTCTCTAGCTATCTACCCAAAACTCATACTATAGACCTCTATATATATTAGCACCCTCTCTATAGCACTCTCTCTGCTTCCTCTATATATAAAGCGCCTCTCTAGCACCCTCTAAAAGCCCAGAACCAAAAGCGCCCAGCACCCCTAAACCCCCGTGTATATACGCTTTTACTTTAGCACCTCTACAGTGGTGTGAAAAAGTGTTTGCCCCCTTCCTCATTTCCTGTTCCTTTGCATGTTTGTCACACTTAAGTGTTTCGGAACATCAAACCAATTTAAACAATAGTCAAGGACAAAACAAGTAAACACAAAATGCAATTTGTAAATGAAGGTGTTTATTATTAAGGGTGAAAAAAATCAAAACCATACATGGCCCTGTGTGAAAAAGTGATTGCCGCCCCTAAACCTAATAACTGGTTGGGCCACCCTTAGCGCAACAATACAACCAAGCGTTTGCGATAACGTAGCATGTTTGCCGCGTCCCTGGAGGAATTTTGGCCCACTCATCTTTGCAGAATTGTCCTAATTCAGTTACATTAGAGGGTTTTCGACGCAACGGCCTTTTTAAGGTCATACCAACAACATCTCAAAATAGGATTCAGGTCAGGACTTTGGCTAGCCACCCAAAGTCTTCATTTCTTTTTTCTTCAGCCATTCGGGTGGTGGACTTGCTGGTGTGTTTAGGATCATTGTCCTGCTGCAGAACCCAAGTTCATTTCAGCTTGAGTATACGAACACAGGTCGGACGATTCTCCTTCAGGATCTCTTGGTAGACAGCAGAATTCATAGTTCCTTATATCACGGCAAGTCTTCCAGGTCCTGAAGCAGCAAAACAGCCCCAGACCATCACACTACCACCACCATATTTTACTGTTGGTATAATGTTCTTTTTATGAAATGCAGTGTTCCAGCTCCTATTTAAGTGATGCCTTGATTGTGAACAGGTGTGGCAATAATCAGGCCTGGGTGTGGCTAGAGAAATTGAACTCAGGTGTGGACAACCACAGTTATAGTATGTTTTTAAAAAAACAAGGGGCAATCACTTTTTCACACAGGGCCATGATGGTTTGGATTTTTTTCACCTTTAATAATAAACACCTTCATTTACAAATTGTGTTTTTTGTGTTTACTTGTGTTGTCCTTGACTATTGTTTAAATTGGTTTGATGTTCCGAACACTTAAGTGTGACAAACATGCAAAGGAACGGAAATGAGGAAGGGGGCAAACTTTTTTCACACCACTGTGTGTGTGTGTGTTGATATATATATATATATATATATATATATATATATATATATATATATATCTATAACTCTCTCTAGCACCCTCTCTCTCTCTCTCTCACACACACCCTGTCTCTATCTCTCTCTCATATATATATATATATATATCTATAACTCTCTCTAGCACCCTCTCTCTATATCTCTCTCTCATATATATATATATATATATATATATAATATCTATAACTCTCTCTAGCACCCTCTCTCTCTCACACACACCCTCTCTCTCTATATCTCTCTCTCATATATATATATATATATATATATATATAAAATATATATATATATATATATCTATAACTTCTCTAAAATCTCTCTCACTACACACCCTGCTCTACTATCTCTCTCTCATAAAATATATATATATCTATAACTCTAGCACATTAATAATCACCTCATATCTCTAGCACCCTCTCTCTCAACACACAACCTGTCTCTATATCTCTCTTCATATATTTATATCTTATAACTCTCTCTAGCACCATCTCTCTCTCACACAACACACCCTGTCTTCTATATCTCTCTCTATCATTATATATTATATATATATTTTATCTATAACTCTCTCTAGCACCCTCTCTTTCTCACACACACCTGTCTCTATATATCTCTCTCTATATATATATATATATATATATATATATATCTATAACTCTCTAACCCTGTCTCTAATATCTCTCTCTCATATATATATATATATATATATATATATATATATATATATCTCTATAACCTCTCTTAGCACTTATCTCTCACACAACCTCTCCTATCTCTCTCTCATATATATATCTATCTCTATAACTCTCTAGCACCCTCTCTCTCACACACACCTCTCTCTATATATCTCTCTCATATATATATATATAACTCTTAACCCCTCTCTCTCAATCTCACACACCCCTTCCCACATCTCTCTCTTCTCACAAAAATATATATAATATATCTCTAACTCCCTCCCAGCACCCTCTCTCTCTCACACACACCCTCTCTCTATATCTCTCTCTCATATATATATATATATCTATAACTCTCTCTAGCACCCTCTCTCTCTCTCACACACACCCTGTCTCTATATCTCTCTCTCATATATATATATATATATATATATCTCTGTAACTCTCTCTAGCACCCTCTCTCTCTCACACACCTCTCTCTCTCTCTCATATATATATATATATATATATATACTCTCTCTAGCACCCTCTCTCTCTCACACACACCCTCTCTCTCTCTCTCTATATTATATATATAAATATATATGTATATATATATATATATTATATATATATATATATATATAAATATATATATACACATATATATATATAATATATATATATATATATATATATATATATATATATATATATAAAAATATATATATAAATATATATATATATAAAAAATATATATATATATATATATATATATATATATATATATATATAACAGCTCTCAGACCCACAAAACGTGTGGTATCTGGCACCAAGACGTTAGCAGCAGACCTCTCCATTGTGTTGGTGCAGATCGGATTGAGACCTGGGGAGTTCGGAGGCCGAGTCAACACCTTGAACACTTTGTCATGTTCCTCAAACGGTTCCTGAATTATTTTTTGCAGTGTGTCAGGGCGTGTTATCCTGCTGAAAGAGGCCACTGCCGTTAGGGAATAGCGTTGCCATGGAGGCAGTGTTTAGGTAGGTGGTACGCATCAAAGCAACATCTACATGAACGCCAGGACACGAGGTCTGAGCTACTGTCACCACCATGAAGTTCATTCTTTCCCTGCCGCGGCACGTCCTGAAGCGTTTTATTGCTCTTACACCACAGCAACTTACCCACGATTGTGATTTCATTTTTTATTATTATTATTATTATTACTACTATTACAGACCGACGTCGTACTTTTTAGCCGTTTATAGTTACATTTAATAAACAACTTCTCACTCATGGTATAGCAGGTATAAACCGTCCTTCTCTTAGTAAGATCAAAAATAAGTAAAAACCCCTAAAGAAAGGTAAACGCGTCAGTCCTGGAGATGTTGGAATCAAGTTACAGCTTCACAAAAAGTGCCGACACTGGAGACTCCTTCCATAAACGTTAAACAAAACACGTTTCTCTTTAAAGAAATCTTCACCGTATTAACGATTTAGAGAAAGAAAAAAAAAAAAGAAAGACAGAAAAGAAAATCCATTTATATGGAGCGTCCCTGTGAAAGAGCTGTTACTATAGAAACGATAACGTACTCATATTAACGAATGAATCGATCGTTTCTGACCAATCAGAATCCAGTATCCAGCGTGGCTGTGGTAGAAAAGTGTCATAAACGTAGTACTGAATCGAATGAAGCAGTGAAAATTCTCATCGAACCAAGAAACGACGCAGTGGACGCGTTTCAGAGAGATTTCATTTCATTTCGGTGAGTAAAGTCAGTTCAGGAGCCGGAGTCAGCGGCCGCAATCGCGTCTGTTCGTCATTACTCTTTATTGCTGCTCTCGTTACTCCTTATTTATAATTACAGCATGACGGAGAGAGAGAGAAATAAATAAATGATTAGAAATCAGACACAGAGTGAACGGGATAAGGTGTACACGAAAGCCACAGGACGAGAGGAACGAGGAGGATTCTCCTCTCGCCTGATTGGCTGCACACCCCACCACTCTGTAAGA
>CM022776.1:17792110-17804610 GCA_012411365.1 Ameiurus melas
AGAGAAAGAGAGAGATTGAGAGATAGAGACAGATAGACAGATAGATAAATAGAGACAGATAGATAGAGAGAGACAGATAGATAGAGAGCGGTGTCTCACTGCCTGGACGTTTTCTCAGGGTAGAAGTGCGTGTGTTTGGTTTCGTCCACCATCACCCAGTACTTGTTCCCGAACTCCGTCACTTCTCTCCCTCTGTCGTTCTTCCCCTTCATCTCGGGGTAACAGGCCAGGACCTCAGGAACGGACTTCTCCCTGCAAGTGTTTAAACCCGATCGTTAATCTCACGCTGAGCCGAGGTTAGGCCCGACGTCCAGTCTGAGACACACTCACCTGCTGATCAGGTACGTCATCAGAGCGCTGATGATGACCGACGAGTCGTTCAGTTGCTGTCCGGGACAGAAGGAGAGAAGAAAGATGGAGTTTAACACACGCAGGAGGGTGACGGGGGACGGACCCCTCTTCAGCGTGTCACATGACTCAAGCAGAAACATAACGGCGGTCTTACGATGCTCTCGTTCACCATCAGGATGGGGACTTTCCTGTACGCGGACCACTTGATTTCCTGCCGCATGACGGGGTTGACCTCCACGATCTCGTACGGGAGGCCATGGTAGTCCAGGAAGGCGCGCACTTTACTGCAGAACGGACAGGTTTTATACTGATACAGCGTCAGCTTCAGATCCCACACAGCACCTGCTGCCTGGAAAAAAAAAAAAAAACACGATCCGGAACCATTAAACACGAGATACACACTCCGAGGGGCAACGACGGATTGAGACGGTAAGCTCTGGGGCGCCGGAATGGGGGACGTTACATATCTTTACATTAGGAATCGATCGATGTGTGTGTGTCTGAGAGTGAGAATTTCTTTTTCACAGCAAATTGTTGAGGCGCCCCCTGGCGGCCCCCACTTTGAAAACCACTGGGTTAGACATTGAAACGATTCCGGCCCATGTTCATGAGGCCCCGCCCCCAGGATCTAAGGTGACTCTTTGAGTAAGGTGGCGTATCCAAATACAAACAAACTTCCGGACCGGATGTCAGTTTTCCAAACCGGTTTTCTCAGTGACTTAATACATGTTTGCTGAGGTCATGGTTTTATTACCATGTTCTACACATCTTCCAGGGTTTCTATTTTTTTTTATACAAGTAAGGAATAAAAAAATAAATAAATCGCCTATTGCACCTTTAAGTGCATGGACTTGTTGTGATTAATACCACGGTTATGATGGGGAACGCGACATTACCTGGAGCTGTGGCTCTGCGTGGTGTCGCTGCAGCAGGGTGTGTTTAACGGTGTGGTACAAACCGAGTCCACCTCCGAGCAGGAACGCACACCTGAGCGCCACGCCGCCACTTCCGGTCCGCCTCACAGCGCGTGCAAAGCCGCGCGGAAAGCCGCTGTAAGCTCGCGCAGCGAGCCGCGTGGAAACCAGCGCCGCATTCCCTCCAGGGAAAGCGGTGATGTGTGGAAGCAGCCGGCCGACCTTCCCCAAGCTCCTCACGCAGGACGCCGCCATCTTGCTCTGACGTCACACTCCCTGCAGCGCACGCGACACGCGGAAATGAAACTATGCGCTCTCTTTCGAGCTTAAATGCTGTATAATAATAATAATAATAATAATAATAAAATAATAATAATAATAATAACAATACAATAATAACACTAATAACAACAACAATAAAATAATAATAATAATAAAATAATAATAATAACAATATAATACTAATAATAATAGAATAACAATAAAATAACAATAAAATAGTAATAATAATAAAAATAATAATAATGGATCATAATAATAATAAAATAATAATAATAGTAATAATAATAATAATAATAGTGATAATAAAAAAAATAATAATAATAAGGAACATATAGTTATCATATTTGTACACATACATTATGGTGTTCTCACAAGAGTACAATTTTATTATTATTATTAGTAGTAGTATTTTTTTTTTAATGGAGTGATGCAAAACTCAACATTCAAGGTTTTCCAAAGTCCATATTTATGTACAGTGCTGTGAAAAAGTATTTCTACATATTTATTACTTAATAGTTTCAGATCTTCAAACTAAATTTTAATATAAAACCAAGACAACTTGAGATTTATTTATTTATTTATTTTTTATTTGAAGGGAAGAAAAGTTCTCCAATGAGAAGTCATCGGTACTTAAACGGCACAGCATCATGTCTTTATTCTCAAAATATTGCGATTTTTTTTCATCGTAATATCAGATAATATGACTTTAATTTCAAAATATAATCACTTCATTCACTAAATATTGTGATTTTTGTTTGTGTAAAATCGGATATTGAAACGTTTGCCTCACTATATAACGAATCTGTGCTCAAAATATTGTACTTTATTGTGATATCAGACATTACGACCGTATTCTAAAATATTGCAATTATTTATTGTCATGTCAGAGATTAAGACTTTTTCCTCAATATATTACAACTTCGAGAATTAAGTTATAGAATGAAATCGTGAGTTAAAAAATAAAGTAGTAATATCTGATATTATGATTAAAAAAATCTCAATATTTCGAGAATTGAGTTCTAGAATTAAGTTTAAAAAAATAGAGATTATTCTCATAATATCAGATATTACAATTCTATTTCTCAATATATTATGATTTTTATTTTCTCGTAATATCTTATTCTTAACCCGTTCATGCATAGTGGCCACACTTATGGACAGTCAATTTAAGGCTTTTTTCAAAAAGCAAAATATAAGATGTCAGTCAGCTCCAAATCAATTAAGAGCATTACGGTGAATTAACATAATCTGTAGCTCTTCTGTAGACTATTTGTCAATCTCAATCTCTACTAACTTTCTACATGTAACAATTTTGTTGTTCTTTTTGTGCCAGACTCCACTCATTTTTAGATTTATTAGATTTGACATTGGAAAAGTATTAGTTCATCCATCCATCTTCTATACCGCTTACTCCTTTTCAGGGTCGCGGGGAACCTGGAGCCTATCCCAGGGAGCATCAGGCACGAGGCGGGGTACACTCTGGACTGGGTGCCAGTCCATCACAGGGCACAATCACACACACACACTCATTCATACACTACGGACACTTTAGACACACCAATCAGCCTACCATGCATGTGTTTGGACTGGGGGAGGAAACCGGAGTACCCAGAGGAAACCCCCGCAGCACGGGGAGAACATTCAAACTCCGCACACACAGGGCCCCAGCGGGACTCGAACCCCCGACCCTGGAGGATTCACACATTATGCAATTTAAGAAAAGAAAAGAAAGGAAGAGAAAATATAAAAGAATCTGGATATGTGTAGAAATAATGTATGCATGAAAGGTTCAGTTATATATATGTATATGTGTGAGTGTGTGTATATATATGTATATACATATATATGTGTGTGTGTGTGTGTGTATTTATTTATTTATTATTATTTTTTCTTTTTTTTCAGTATTTACTTCAGTATAAAACGAACAAAAACAAACCAGGCGTTACTAGAGAAGTAAAATGGCGGACACTCCTCCTCCTCCGCCGCCGCCGCCTTTGCGCTACGTCACTTCCGGATGCGGCAAGCCTCCGAGCAGAAGTGGGAGTGGAAGCAGCTGAGCTCGGTTCTGATCCTGTAGCTCCGTTAGCATCGAGGCTAATGAATGACAGCTCGGTGTCGCTCTCGCTCATCCCCCGCCATCACACACTCTCTCTCTCCCCCGCTGCTCTACCGTCACCGCTGATTTCACCTGCGGAGGAGAACGACGAGGAAATGTCCACCGCTGTATTCATCCCCATCTGAGGAGTCGGCGGTGATTCCAGGTTAGCGTTAGCATTAGCGCTGTTAGCTTTTCCGGGAGCTAGCATAGCTGATTAGCACTGGGCTATGAAACCGTCCGGCTTTGGTGTTCTGTTAGAGGAAATGTTCTTAACGAAAACATGTTCGATATTCACACAAAACCTTCAGTTATGATCATCTTTAACAGGATGGTGAATAATGTCGCCTTAGATCTACTCCATCTTTACTTACAGTTACATCCTGTTGTGCTTTAATACAATAGAATATATCGTATAATCTAATAATAATTCACACTATTTATTTCTGTATAAGGAATTATTTGATCGATAATATTTTTAAAACAATATTTGTATTTAAGAACTCACTAATTCTCTTATCTATTATTTTTATATTATTATTACTATCATTATAATATTATTATTACTATTACTATATTATTATTATATTATTCTTATTACTAATTATTATTTTATTAGTAGTAGTACTATTTTATTAATATTACTAATTATTATTACTATTTTTGTTTTTTATTATTTTCATTATTGCTATAATTATTATGATTCCATTATTACAATTATTATTATTACTACCATTACTATTATTATTATTATTATTATTATTATTATTATTAGTTGTCTGTCTATATATTGTTTAAAAATCCGTCTAACGTACGTCTTCTATGCAGAATGGGCGATTTTGTTTTTTATCCCTCGTCGCGGTTGAATCCTGGACTGTGATTGGTCAGAAGGCGTGGACTAAATTTCCATAAAATTAGCGCGGGTTTACGTTGGCGCGCTCGTTCCATTATCGTTTCCATAGCAACCGGTCGTTCGCGTATGGCGAGGAGGCGTTAATCGAACCTTAATCGAATGGAAGGAGTCTCCAGTGTCGGAGGTAAGGTTTGTATCGTACGGCTTTTTCTCTCCAGAAACGAGAGATTAATGACGCGTGAAATTTCTACGTGAAGTGTTTCTGCCGTATTCCTGACTTCACGTGACCTTTTTACGTGTGTCTAGCGCCGAGGTGGTGGTGTTTTTTTTTTTGCGCCGTGGCCTGGTCAGATCTCTGTTCTGTACGTGTCCATAGGGTTGCGTTTCATTTCCACGCGAATTATTCATGACCCGCAGGTAGAGCTCGGCTCCGGCTCTGCAAGCAGCACACGGCGTACGGATTTCCCTCGAGGGGTTTTGTTCCAGGATGAAATAATGGCTCATTTGTTCAGGAGGGATTATTATTATTATTTAGTTATTATTAAGTGTGATGCTGTTCTCCAAGTAGACGATATTATTATATATAATTGAGTATAATTACAGTGCCTTTGGGTTGGGATTCAATTATTAATGTGGTGTGTAATGAGGTTTTTCCCGGCTTTGCGGTGATAGCCTAGGTTTCATTAATATTATCATCATCATTGTTGTTATTTTTATTAAATATTATGTAATGAATGACTACTTTTGTATATATGATGGTCTTCTGGTTGGGTGAGTGTGATAAAGGTCTGTGTAATCCGGGTTAAAGTTGAATCCGAGTGAACTCTGGGCACAGAGGGAAAACGTCCAGTCCCAATTCTGTTCCCAATCCCAGAATGGTTCCCAGTCGCGTTCCCAATCTAAATCTAGGAAAAGCAGCAGCGCTCCATCTACAGAGAAACGACTTCTGTGGGAGGCTTTACTGTGATATTGTTGAATCATCTTTCTGTTACATCATCTCTCACTCTCTCTCTCTCTCTCTCTTTCTCTCCCCCCTTTTTCTTTCTCTCCTTTTTCTCTCTCTCTCTCTCTCTCTCTCTCCTTTTTTCTCTCTCTCTCTCTCTCTCTCCCCCCCCCTTTTTTTTCTCTCTCTCTCTCTCTCTCTCTCTCTCTCTCTCGCTCTCTCTCTCTCTCTCTCTCCCTTTTCTCTCTCTCTCTCTGTCCTTTTTCTCTCTCTCTCTCTCTCTCTCTCTCTCTCTCTGTCACTCACTTTCTCTCTCAATTTCTTTATTTATGCCTCTGTCTCTATCTGTTTCTCTCTTGTGCTCTCTCTCTCTCACATACACACACACGGTCTCTCTCATCCATCTGTGTATCTGTCTCTGTATCTCTCTTTCTATCTATTTCTCTCTTTCTTGGTCTCTCTTTATATCTGTATATTTCTCCGTCTCTTTCCCTGTCTGTCTCTCTCTCTGTGTGTGTCTGTCTCTCTCTCTCTCTCTCTGTCTGTCTCTCCTACAGTTGACGATGAATGGCCTGTCTGTCAGTGAGCTGTGTTGCCTGTTCTGCTGTCCTCCATGCCCGAGCCGTATCGCCGCTAAGTTGGCCTTCCTGCCCCCCGAGCCCACCTACACCTTCCTGCCCGATCTGGAAGCAGGCCCGGTGTCCACCAGCTCCACCACGGCGCCCGGTCTGCGCTCTCGAGGCGGCTCTGGAGGAACAGGAGGAGTCGGTGGAGGAGGTGCCGGCGGCGGCGGCGGCGGCGCTGTAGTAGGTGTAGGTGGAGGTGTTGGAGGAGGTGTAGGAGCAGGAGAGGGGCGCTGGAAGCTCCATCTCACAGAACGGGCCGAGTTTCAGTATTCCCAGCGGGAGCTGGACGTCACCGAAGTGTTCCTGACGCGCTCGAGTCGAGGGAACCGAGTGGGCTGCATGTACATCCGCTGCGCTCCCATGGCACGGTGAGGCACACAGACACCAGACCCCTAAAACATCATCGCATCACCTCGCTGTACACATCATTATATATCGCTTCCCCAACAAAACATCACCTGGGGCATCCAGGAGATATAAAAACACTTCATGATGATCGTGATCCTTCGAAAAGCACCGAGCAGGTGCACATGCAGTTTATGTGGTTTTTATTGACATTTTATAACCAGATTATTCACAGCTTATAACCCCTAACGTTTATTTACAATCCCGGTTTGATAATGAATCCAAAAGATAGCTGGCTGCAGTAGCCACGCCCCCTTCTTTTCCTTTCTCATCGTCGCTCCAAAGCCAAGGTCGGTCGGTTATGATGGCGTATTGCACACGGTGCAAAACCCCACCCTCAATACCCTGGACGCAGAAACGTCCGCTCCGTCTCCATCGCTCCGGGTCGTAACCGCGTTCGACTAGAGGTGAGGGCGGGACCGATTATTTTATAATCCAGCTCGAGGAGCTGTTCGTTTTTGTTTGTGCGAAACAACGAGCGATTAGTTGAGCATCGGACAGCTGCGGCTCTGCTCAGGCGATTACCGAGGACGCTGTTAATCCGTGTTCATGAACGTTCTCTTTGGCGTCACGTCTCACGCCGCTAGTCTCACACCGCTAGTCTCACACCGCTAGTCTGAAACGGACGCCCTGCGAACCTTCGTTCATCATATTCCTGGGTATTTCTATATTCCGAATATATTTACAGCGCATGCATCAGACTTCCTCACACACGTACATCTATCTTTCCTCTCGTCCTATTTACACGCTTGTCCTTTCTTTTCCATTCTTGTTCCTGCGCGCTCGCTCTCTCCCTCCCCCTTCTCCCTCTCTCCCGCCATCTCTCTCTCTATCCCTCCCTCTCTCCCTCTCCCTCCCCCTCCCCTTCCTTCCCTCTCTGTGTGTGTGCTATCTTTAAACGCTGCTCAGATGTTCCCGCTCTCTCTCTCCTCCCTTTGCGTTTTTTTCCTTCCTCAGTTCTCTTTGTTTCCTTCGTGTGTGTGTGTGTGTGTGTGTGTGTGTGTGTGTGTGCGGTAAAAAGGTCACGTGGAGAAACGTCAAAACCGTCTTATTTTAAAACCGGATTAATTCTATTGTTCGATATACAAAAAGCTCCACACAGGAAGCACAGACTTGGAGGAATTCCCTCGAACAGGAAAAGCGACTCGCAGGCCGATTAGGACCGTGGGTAGCCGTTCCGTGTTACCGTGGTAACGGCATCCGGTCTGTTCGTTCGTTTGATCGTTTCGCTCTAATCATAGAACCCCCTCGAACGCGGTTACACGTATAAACATGTCAAGCGACATCCTACAATACCTACCTTAAAGGGTATCGGAAATGAGCCGGCGGCGCCGGGACCTGCGCTCGCAAAGCTGTCCGACAACCGTCGCACGCGAGAGCACTTCACTTCTGCGAGCGCCGAGACACTCCGCTTCCCTCCCCCCTCGCTCGTTTAAGTGATTCAAGTAAAAGAACGCAATTTAATTATTAGTGTTCTGACTATTTGTGCTTTTCAAACTAACAGCTTCAATAAAAAAAGGTGTGTATTTCCGTTTTTTAACTTTTTAAATAGTGACATAACTACCACCGGTATTGCGATATCTTTTTATTTTTTATAGCTATCGATTTCGTTTTAAAGTTTTCACATCTTTTCTTTAATGTCAACCTTCCTGATTTTATAATTCCGCGACGTCTGTCTCACGGGGGAAACCGTCCGAACACGCCTGACTCCGTTCCTCTTTCCCGACGCCGTCGATATCGTTTCGCACCTTCGGCCTGGTTCGAGCGGCGCTGCGAGGACGACGTGATCGTACGTGTTTGAAGAAACGTTGCAGGGTGTTTCAGATGAAAACACATTCCTGTTTAATTAGTTTAACACACTCACTCACTCACACACACGCACAACGTGAAAGCTCTAGACTAGAGTAGACTTAACTCCAGGTTAAAGTTTGCAGGTTTTAAGCTAAATATTGATCCAGGGTGTGATCTGCATGAAGGTGACTCCATCAAGCCCCGCCCATCCAGCCGTCATTCCAAGTTTAATTACAGTTTAATAACTTTATTATCTCGACCTGATTGTATATGAGTTGCAGGTTATTTTTGCTAAAACCAGAAGACGCATTTCGCTACAGTATCGAAAAGCCTGTGCGCATGTAATATCGGATTTTATTAAATTTTTTAAAAACATGTATATCCCCATTGATATTTTTTTTAGTACACCTGGGTGACTAGGAACAGGAAACTGTTTCACAGGGGTATAAATATGAGGTAACACACAGGCCAAATTTCCTTAGTCGTTCATAACAATGGGTAAGAGCGAGGAATATAGCTGTGATGTGCGGCAAAAGGTTGTTGAGCTTCACAGAATGGGGCGTGGCTATAAGAAAATAGCAGAAGCATTGAAAATGCCCACTTCCACTATTCCTCGCCATGTATTCTAAAAGGCAGCCTGATTTTAAAGAATGAACCATGAATTAAATAAATGTAAACAAACAAAGGAGTTGTGTTACTGTAATGATTAATCACCTCGGGATGGAACGCTGCAGAATGAGTTAATGTGTGTGTGTGTGTGTCCCGGGCAGGTTCACCGTGCTCTTTTCCCACGGTAACGCCGTGGATCTGGGGCAGATGAGCAGTTTTTACATCGGCCTGGGGACGCGCATCAACTGCAACATCTTCTCCTACGACTACTCGGGCTACGGCGTGAGCACGGGAAAACCGTCCGAGAAGAACCTGTACGCGGACATCGACGCGGCGTGGCAGGCTCTACGCACGCGGTAACACAACGCTGACGTTAACAGCAGTGTGGTTGTGATCGATCACGTCTCTACCGTTATCTTCTGTACCTTCTTCACATGTCCCTTTAACCTGGACACGTTGCTGTGTGCAGTTCACGTTTAAAAAGTGCACTAGATACACCTTCCTAAGTAGAATGTGCCACCGAGGCACATGATAAAGGTTCAGAAAGTATGCTTAAGAGCACCACGGGAGCGACATGGAGAAATGCTGAGATCTAGAATAGAAGAAAATAGAAAGTACGCGAGTTAACGCGCTTGAAATATTTTTTTTTGGTCGTCTCAGGTACGGCATCAGCCCCGAGAACATCATCCTGTACGGGCAGAGCATCGGCACGGTGCCCACGGTGGACCTGGCGTCGCGGTACGAGTGTGCGGCCGTCATCCTGCACTCTCCGCTCACCTCGGGCATGAGGGTCGCCTTCCCCGACACCAAGAAGACCTACTGCTTCGACGCGTTCCCCAAGTGAGTTACTCCCCCGGGGGGTGGGGGGGTTCTGTCTGAAATGCTAGAACTCGGACCTAGATACAGAAAGTGAATGTGATTGAAAAAATAAATAAATGGTGGGAGGGAGAGAGAAAGAAAAAAGGGACAGAGAGAGAAAGGATATAATGAGAGAGAGAGAGAATTAAGCGAAAGACCGGAAGGAGGGCAAAAAAAGAACAAATGAACAGCATACAATAAACAGATTTAAAAATGAACACAAAAAGAGAAAAAGTAGGGATGGGGAGAAAAGGAAGGGTAAAAGGTAAGGATTGGAGAGAAGGAAGGGAATGTGAGAAAAGGAGGAAAAGTTAAATTATTTCCATCTCTCTCTCTCTCTCTGACTGTGTCTCTCTCTCTCTCTCTCTCTCTCTGTCTCTCTCTCTCTCTCTCTGACTGTCTCTCTTTCTCTCTCTCTCTGACTGTGTGTGTCTCTCTCTCTCTGACTGTGTCTCTCTCTCTGACTGTCTCTGACTGTCTCTCTCTCTCTCTCTCTCTCTGACTGTCTCTCTCTCTCTCTTCTGACTGTGTGTCTCTCTCTCTCTGATTGTCTCTTTCTCTCTCTCTCTGACTGTCTCTCTCTCTCTCTCTCTCTCTCTCTCTCTCTCTCTGACTGTCTCTCTCTCACTGTCTCTCTCTCTCTCTCTCTCTGTTGTCTCTCTCTCTCTCTCTCTCTCTCTCTGACGTGTGTCTCTCTCTCTCTGACTGTCTCTCTCTCTCTCTCTCTATTTTGTCTCTCTCTCTCTCTCTCTCTGACTGTCTCTCTCTCTCTCTGACTGTGTCTCTTTCTCTTCTCTCTCTCTCTCTCTCTCTGACTGTGTGTGTCTCTCTCTCTGGTGTCTCTCTCTCTCTCTCTCTCTCTCTCTCTCTGACTGTCTTGTCTCTTTTCTCTCTCTCTCTCTCTCTCTGACTGTGTGTGTCTCTCTCTCTCCGACTGTCTCTCTCTCTCTCTCTCTCTCTCTCTCTCTCTCTGACTGGTGTGTCTTTCTCTCTCCGATGTCTGTCTCTCTCTCTCTGACTGTGTCTCTCTCTCTCTCTGACTGTGTCTCTCTCTCTCTCTCTCTCTCTCTCTGACTGTGTCTCTCTCTCTCTCTCTCTCTCTCTCTCTCTGCGCTGTGTCTCTCTCTCTGACTCCTGTGTCTCTCTCTCTCTCTCTCTAGCATAGAGAAGGTGTCGAAGATCACGTCTCCGGTGTTGATCATCCACGGGACGGAGGACGAGGTGATCGATTTCTCGCACGGCCTGGCCCTGTACGAGCGCTGCCCCAAAGCTGTGGAGCCGCTCTGGGTGGAGGGGGCGGGGCACAACGACATCGAGCTCTACAGCCAGTACCTGGAGCGTCTGCGCAGGTTCATCGGCCAAGAACTGGCAATCCAGCACACCTGAGGACCTCCCACACATCTCTCTCTCTCTCTCTCTCTCTCTCTCTCTCTCTCTCTCTCTGACCCGTTTACACTTCCTCGTTCATGCATCCTCAATAATTAGGGTTTCATATTTCACGATGAATAGAGCTGCACCCAGGACTGCTCTGAAACAGACATAAACACAATAGTAATGTATAATCGGTGTACTTTATTTATTTCATAGCTATTTCCACAGATCTTATTAACCGGGACAAACCGCCGAGTGCTCAGAGAAACAACGCTACCTCGAGGGACGAAATAACACTTTTTCCGTTTGCCATAAGGGATCTATAATTATAAATAAATAAAAATGTTTTTTGATAAATTAGTTATGTAAAATAAATATCATATCAGATATAAAATGAAATAATTCAAGTTATTTTATATCATTTATTTAATTTCCCTTCCCCTGCCTGCCCCTTCCCTTCTTCTCTCTCTGTTAAAACTCTTTGTGAGAAAAGGGGCGGGGCTGAGCGAATTTGAACATTTCGGGCATTGTTGCGGTCGGAGAAAGGGACGCTTCGTTGTGTGTATGTTTGTTTTAGGGGGTAATTATTGTCCTATTACTTCGAATAATTACTACTAATAATAGAATACTAACGATTACTTAGAATAGGTACTAGGATTATTACTTATTCAAATTTGTTTTGTTTTTTAAAAATGAGACGCCGCCCCTTTAAACAGGTTTACGCTCAATCCAGATGTGTTAAGCAGACATGTGTAAACGGAGTCTCTCTTACTTCCTTTCTTTCTGTCTGTCTCTATCTCTTTTTATATTGTCGACATCTCTCCGGTGGGAGTGAGACAGGTGTCGATAAACCGCCGTGGACTCGTCCACGTTTATACAGACTTCGTTGTCGATCGGAGCGACGCAGAGGTTCTCACTACTTTGATGCGGTTGTTCTGACCTCCTCTCTCTGGGTGTGTGTGTGTGTGTGTGTGTGTGTGTCCTCGATGAGCGACAGTGCTGGAAATCACATCAGGCTCGAACGTCTTTCTCTTCCTCGATCAGTAGAGTTTACTGGAACTGCTTTTTCGTAGCCTTCCTACGTTAATTAGCGGCGATATTGCTGTGATTAAACTCCGCCCTTTTTTTTTTTTTTTTTTCCCCCTTTCCTTTTCTATTAACGCGTGCGCTCTTTTTCTTCTGAGTTTGAAAGGTTCCGTACCCCGTCATTAAGCCCCATTTGATCATTTAGCATAGCGACGTAATGATCTGACTAATAACCCCGGGATTAGTATAAAACTGTGGAATGTGTGACCTCGGGCCAGCGTCTTAGAACACGATATCCATGAAAGTGGATCGCTTTTCCTTCCCCGTATGCGGTCGCACTCTCCCACATGTCCTATTTGTGTGTGAGACTCGAAAC
>CM022776.1:17812110-17819610 GCA_012411365.1 Ameiurus melas
TGTGTGTGGAGATGTGGTGATATATATTAATGTGCTATATAATATGTATATATATATATATATGTGTGTGTGTGTGTGTGTGTGTGTGTGTGTGTGTGTGTGTGTATATTTCTGTGATTGTGTGCATCATCTGGTTCCTGTTTCCTCTCTGTATTGAGTTAATCGATGGAGCTCCACATTGGCCGGGACGTGGTGTAATTGAGGGTTAGGGCCGGATGGCAGCAGAATGGCCACTCCCCCGCGGATACTGATCGCTCCGTTTCCGTTTATCGCTGTACTTCCACCTCCTGTCCGCAACCTCGAACCCCTTACACCCGCTTATTACTGACCAAAAACGCTGCGTTTTTCTCCCTGCTGTCCCCGACAGCAGCGCTGTTTATTCCTCTGCTCGCCTTTGTGGTCACACATCGTGCACAAGCGCTTCTTTATCTCGACGCTGCGGTCTGACGCGTGAGGACTTCGCCATGGCGACGTACCACGGCGCAGAAATCTGCGATACCGTTTCGATACGGAGAAAATCGGATAAACGTTCGCGTACGTAACACGGTACGGTAGCATAGCATGTCGCGTATATAATCCGCTACGACTCTTTGAAGGGCGTTTTCACGCTGGGTTTGAATATTCGAGCGCGCACCCGAGTCCGATCGTGGACTCTTTTTTGGGGGTGGGGTTTATACTCGCAAGTTTGTGTTCATTTGCATTCGGTGACGCCCACAGAACGCCATAAAAGGAAACGCTTCCAGCCAGCTGAGAGCTTGAAATGAGGAGGAAACGGCCCGAGGAAAGGAATTTCTCCTAACTCGCTGCTTTTATCGGTCTTCGCGTATGGATTTGTGTCGGCTCGCTTGCTCTCTTCACGTATGTTTCCATCTTGAACGCTCCTCTCATGAAGGACGAAGCTTGTCCCAATTTCGCCAAGCTTTCCCTTTAATAGTCGGTTAGTCTTATAGTCCGAGTAGCCCGTTTACGCTAGGACGGTGTTCACCTTTGACCTTCGTTTGGACCTGGTCTCGTCGTCCCCCCGTGTGAGGACTTGCTGGAAAGCTTCGGGAAAAGCTGAACGTCTCGGGATGTCTCTCGGCACCGTCGTGCGTCTCGGCGGCGAGTCCTGCTGAAACTTCATTCCAGGAAAAAAAACGCTTTACGGCTTTCCTCCGCGGGATATCGGATGGGAAACGGCTGTTTGTGTGTTTTACACCGACTCCGGCGAACTTTCCGGAACTCTCTCTCTCGCTCTCCCTCCCACACACACAACGTTGGAGGACGTCCAGCTTTGTCACGTACAAACAGACAAAAGCGGTTGTTGTCTCTTCGCACAAAGCTAAAGTGTCTGATAAACACTCGCGTGAACTGAATTTCCGTCTCGTTTTTCGCTGCGCTGCGATTCGCCAGGAAAGAAATGCTGATGTGAACGCACCGTCCTCGAGGTTTAAGGTTTCACGTCGATATTTATCGACCGAGTTTCCCAATAATAAAAAAAATACGGTCTGAGAGCTGAGACTCGATTGGATCAGAAAGCGGTAAGAAGTAGCCTTTCTCAGGTGATTTCACTGGGTTTTCACCAGGCGATTGCCACGAACCTTTGATCTCTAGATACCGTTTTTTTAACAAAAGTAATGGTCACGAAGCGGCTTTACCGAGATCCGGGTGTAGATTTAGATTACAGCGGATTATGACATCGACGGTAAACTGGACGATCGTCTGTCGGAGATGAAACACGACTGGGCCTAGTTCCTGCCGTCCAGGGTGTCGGGACGCCGTTCCGGGTCGTTCCGGGTCAGTTTTAACCCGTGCTTACGAGCGAGTCCGATCTAAAGAACAGAAAAGCGATGATGCTGCGGAGAGTTGAACGATCTTTCTGAGCAGAATGAGAGAACATGAACGTTGCACCGCTGTGGTATGAAGGCACGGAGAAGGCGTCGGTGCACTGACGAGAGCCGGAGGCGTAGCTGCAGGACAGCCAGATGCCTGCGGCGCTGAGGGCGGATCATTAAAATCCACACCAACATCAAGCGTCAAAACGCTGGAACCTTCGTAAAATTAGCAAAAGTTACGTCGGGAAAGTAAAAAAAATATTTAAAAAACGTGTGTGTGTATATATATATATATATATACACATACACACATACACACACACACACACATATACACATATATACACAGTATCTCACAAAAGTGAGTACACCCCTAAGTGAAAATGTCCACATTGGGCCCAATTAGCCATTTTCCCTGCCCGGTGTCATGTGACTTGTTACTGTTACAAGGTCTCAGGTGTGAATGGGGAGTAGGTGTGTTAAATTTGGTGTCATCGCTCTCACACTCCCTCATACTGGTCAGTGGAAGTTCAACATGGCACCTCATGGCAAAGAACTCTCTGAGGATCTGAATAAAAGAATTGTTGCTCTACATAAAGATGACCTAGGCTAGAAGAAGATTGCCAAGACCCTGACACTGAGCTGTAGGACGTGGCCAAGACCATACAGCGGTTTAACAGGACAGGTTCCACTCAGAACAGGCCTCGCCATGGTCGACCAAAGAAGTTGAGTGCACATGCTCAGCGTCATATCCAGAGGTTGTCTTTGGGAAATAGACGTATGAGTGCTGCCAGCATTGCTGCAGAGGTTGAAGGGGTGGGGGGTCAGCCTGTCAGTGCTCAGACCATACGCCACACACTGCATCAAATTGGTCTGCATGGCTGTCGTCCCAGAAGGAAGACTCTTCTAAAGATGGTGCACAAAAAAGTCCACAAACAGTTTGCTGAAGACAAGCAGACTAAGGACATGGATTACTGGAACCATGTCCTGTGGTCTGATGAGACCAAGATAAACTTATTCGGTTCAGATGGTGTCAAGCGTGTGTGGCGGCAACCAGGTGGAGGAGTACAAAGACGAGTGTGTCTTGCCTACAGTCAAGCATGGTGGTGGGAGTGTCATGGTCTGGGGCTGCATGAGTTCTGCCGGCACTGCGGAGCTACAGTTCATTGAGGGAACCATGAACGCCAACATGTACTGTGACATTCTGAAGCAGAGCGTGATCAGTATGCAGTATTCCAGCATGATAACGACCCCAAACACACCTCCAAGACGAAGACGATCACGGCCTTGCTAAAGAAGCTGAGGGTGAAGGTGATGGACTAAACCCTATTGAGCATCTGTGGGGCATCCTCAAACGGAAGGTGGAGGAGCACAAGGTCTCTAACATCCACCAGCTCCGTGATGTCATCCTGGAGGAGTGGAAGAGGACTCCAGTGGTAATCTGTGTAGCTCTGGTGAACTCCATGCCCAAGAGGGTTAAGACAGTGCTGGAAAATAATGGTCCCCACACAAAATATTGACACTTTGGGCCCAATTTGGACATTTTCACTTAGGGGTGTACTCACTTTTGTTGCCAGCGGTTTAGACATTAATGTCTGTGTGTTGAGTTATTTTGAGGGGACAGTAAATGTACACTGTTACACAAGCTGTACACTCACTACTTTACATTGTAGCAAAGTGTCATTTCTTCAGTGTCGTCACATGTATATGTATGTATCGTGATAGTGATGCTAGCGAAGACACCCCCCGTTCTTCACCCTGTATCTGAAATCCAAAGTTCCTCTCCATCAAGCAGGAAATTTCCGAATATAACATATTTGAGCGAGCAGTTATCCCAGGCGGCTCGTTAGCTCGTGATTTCGGCGCGTGCTCGAGAAAAAAAAGCAGGTGTTCAGAACGAAGGTTGCTTTAAATCTAGTTTTTTTTTCCTCGTCCTGGCGGATCTGAAGCAGAAATATTCCGTTCGTTTCCCTGCACTGAGAAATGAAGAGCGTGAGACCTGTTCACTCCGCGTCTCTACGCGTCTAACCCCTCACAGAGACGTTCATGGAACAACTACGGAAGGAGTCTCCGGTGTCAGAGCGTTGACGCTAGGACGTAGCGGTTTCTCGGTGACGTGGCAAGCTGCGTTTTTTCTCTCTTCAAGACTTCGAGAGAGAGAGAGAGAGGGGGGGGCGGTGAGCGGAACTGTCCGTAGCTGCTAAAACGTAAGTGAGAACAGGAACGCTCTCGTTATGTCGACGTTCCACGATACTAAATGTCACTAAGCGGATGGAGAGTATAATGTGTCGCGCTTTAATAAATAGGAACTACTTCCTGCGGCGGCGTGAGAGGAACCGAATCACTTCAGGAAGTGCCGCGGCGTCACACTCGTCCCCGGCGGACACGATTTCTGAAAAGATGTGCGTGTGTGTGTGTGTGTGTGTGTGTGTGTGTGTGTGTGTGTGTGTGTGTGTGGGGGACTTGAGCAGGAAATGAAACGCCGCGTTCTGCTTGCAACCTCTGGACTCTTGGGTCAATGCGGGAAAAACATTTCCCTCCCGCTACGGTTCTGTAGCGGCAACGAAACGGTGAAACGCGATCCACGTCTTTGGCAGCGAGTAATAAATCATTAATCGCAGCATGACCTCGGAATTAAAACCGGAGCTGGAAATGCGGCTCATGTGGAAATAATTGTGCGAGTTTGTGAGTCTTGGCCGTACCTCCGCGGAGAGAATAATTTACCTGCGTGCTTCCAGAACCTTGTTGTGTGTGTGTGTGTGTGTGTGTGTGTGTGTCGTCCAGATTGTTTCAGACCGAACAGAGCAGTTCGGCTCTGACGTGAATGTTAGTGTTTTTATATGTTTGTTTATTGGGCGAGGGGGGGGCGGGGGAGGGGTGTAAATCCACCTGGGCGCTGTAGGATACAGAGTTTTACTCTTCAGTAAAAATTTAAAGGGTCGTGGTTTACGGGACGCAGCGAGAGGCCGTGTTACCGCCGCGGTGTGCGCGTTAAAGCGGACCAAAATGGCCGACGTTACCCGGAGAGAGAGGGGGGGGGGGGGGGGATAAACAAAAGAACGTTTCGGGCCAGATTAAAACGTACGCAGTGTCCGTCATTCCCCAATTAACGTGAAGCGGCCTTAACAGATCCGTTATCACCTCCGGAGCTCGTTCACGTCTGAAACTCGCTCTGGGTGTGGGGCTGACGTCACCTTCTCGGGCCCGACCCGGACCGTCCCGATCCGTACGGAACCGTACGGCGTGCTCCGCGCTTCAATGCGGAATTGATTTATTTATTTATGAATTGATTCGTTTATTTATTTTTCCCGAAACACAAACACGCACTCGTCCGGAGCGTGTCGGAGCGTGATCCGAAGAGGGACGACAGGGTCGCGTTTTTACAGCGCACGGTCCGTCCGTGTCCGTCCGAGCCGAGAACAGACGAGTGACGCGACAACAGCGAGCTCGAGCGGGATCGTTAACGAAAACAACAACAAATAAGAAAGGATGAGATCATGACTTCACTCGGCTTGCTTTAGAGTTAATAAAACAGAGCAATAAAATAACCTCTGCTTGTTTACTTGTTAAGTGTTTTGTGCTTTTACGGCTTTCAGAACCCCTGCAACGCTCACACACACACACACACACACACACACACACGCTCACACACACACACACACACTATATACGCACTGAAAACGGTTAATAACTGACACACACGCGACCATAATGGTGCGCGTCCTGAGCTGACCTGTTCACAGACTCCTCTGTCCGGAAGAGAGGTTTAGGAGATTTCAAGTCACAGCTGTACGTGCGACTGTTCGAAAGCGCCGACGCTGGAGACTCCTTCCGTAAACGTTACGTAAACATCTGCTTCCCTGTGAATGAGATGTTGCTACGGAAACGATACAGTATCAGAAGTAGCGCGTTGATATCATATAAACGTGATTTGAGCCGATCACTTCTGACCAATCAGAATTCAGAATTGAACAACGCAGACGTTATTCTCTCACTGACACACACACATACACACACACACACACACACACACACACACACACACACACACACACACACACACACACACACACACACACACACACACACACACACACACACACACACACACACACACACACACACACACACACAAACACACACATATACACACAAACACACACACACACATATACACACGCAAACATACACACATACACATACACATATACACACACACACACACACACATATATATATACACAAACACACACATATACACACAAACACACACACATATACACACAAACACACACACATACATACACACACACACGCAAACATACACATATACACACACACACACACTTATACACACACACACACACATATATACACACAAACACACACACATACATACACACACACACACGCAAACATACACATATACACACACACACATATACACACACATATACACACACACACACACACACATATACACATATACACATACTCACACACACATATACACACACACACACACATACACAGATGCAGTGTGTGATTGATGGTTCATCCTCCCGCTCTACTGATTACTCTCCCACCTGTGCACACGGTGTTTTCTCACTCTGCCAGAAGATGAATAAATGCATAATTACCTGCACATTCTTGAAGGCTGAGGCAGAGCTGGTGTGTGTGTGTGTGTGAGTTGATCTGATTTGTGCATGTGTTTATGATTAGAAGTGTGTGAGTAAGAGAAGGAACGTTCTGTCTCGGGGTTTGTTGTCGTAAACAGAGCTGAAGAAACGTCACATTTATATACGCGCCCTCCACTTCTCTTCACGACTGCATCTCTCCTTCACTAATCTGCATCTGTAAAGTTAAAATAAAAAAAGCCACTCGGCCCCGGAGCTTATTTATTTGTTATTGCGCCTCGGAAATGAGACAGACAGAGAGAGAGAGAGAGAGAGAGAGGTGTGTGTATGAGTGTGTGTGTGTGTGTGTGGTTTTTTTTTTTTTTTTTAGATTTATATTTAGATTACAGCACAGAAATATTGCTCATATTCACTGTAAAACCCAATCCTCTATCTTCATCACTTATACTAAACCCCTGTCTATAGCTTTAATAATAAACTATAATGTGCTTGCAGTACAACAGGAGTAACATTTAAAGGTGCGGTACGTAACTTGTTAAATGCGTGCTGGGGTGGGGGTGTTAAACCTACAACAATCATCATTTTAAAGATATTTTTGGAAACAATTGTTTCTCATAACATCGCCGCTCAACTGACCCATCTGACTGCTATTCGTTTCAGGCTTCTGCTTACTTTTCTTTCTGGCCCAGAAAACCGAGCTCCTTAACCCCCGACCCGTTCACCCTTGGACATTTCCGGACGGTTTTGGGAACGGGGGTGTCGATCGTGGGAAGACGAACTGCGACGTTTAATCCGTTGCAGTTCGCCTCGCGGGCAGAAGAGGGTGCTCGGAAAAGTGCACGCTGCTCCTTTAAAGTCGAAGGAATGAAAGGGAGATTCCCGGAGCGAGGCGAAGGCGAGGCGAAAGAAGAGGATGTAATATTGATGATGGGCTGATGGAGACGGAGAGGGTGAGAAAGAATGAAGAGAACGAGATTGTTGAGGAATTGATCAGTGAAGTGCTCATGGGAAGCCAGGGAGGCTTTCGAAGTGCAGGTATGATGCGGCGT
>CM022776.1:17824610-17844610 GCA_012411365.1 Ameiurus melas
TGAACCAGTCATCGAATCATGTCTGGCTGAGACCGTTTCCACCACAAATCTCAAATGAATCCTTGCAGAAGTTTAAAAAAATATATACATGTATAAATATAAATATAGATATAGATAGATATATCAATATCTATATCTATATCTATATCTCAAGCTGTAGCTTCTTAATAAAAACAAATCAGATCACTTTTCTGTTATTTCTCAGCTGTCCAAACATCAAAACGGCACTTCTGACTCGCGAGTCGACTCCCAGGGTTCAACCCGTACAAGCCGATTCAAAGCTACGATCCGATTCAAAGAACCGACTCGTTTAAAGAGCCGGTACATCACTACTTTGATTTGGTGGTGTGTTGTTGTTTTTTTTGTTTGTTTTCTTCTTCCCCTCATCGGTGCGAAATGCGAACAGACCCTTGCAGACACTTTAATCTTTTAGCTGCATGTTTAGATTGCTAACTAAAGCACTCCACATCACTATAACAGTTCACATTCCCCAACTTGAGCAGTAAACATCAACACAATCAGGTCAACACCACACCTCCGTGACTCTTGAACTAAACGAAGCACGTGACCACGTGGCGAGCGCGTGCGGCTTGGACGCCATTTTGTCTGCTTGGATCTGTGAAAGATGGAGTTATTTTGTGATTTAATAAATGCTCCATTTATATATAAATCACCACATTCGATTGAAAACATATCACCGGTGTCCATTTTGCTTTCTTGTGTATTCTGAAAAGCAAATATTCTGTTTCTGTTTTAGTCCTACAACGAGAAATGATTATTTGTCTCCAAGAACATGACAGACTTTTTGTTTGTTTGTTTGTTTGTTTACAGTTTATTAAAAAATATAAAATTAAAATAATAATATAAAAATAAAAGCTTTTTGATAAAAACCTGTAAAACAGCATAGGGACCTGCTGCTTTATTTATATATATATATACACACACACACACACAGTATATATATATGGACACTTACATATAATATAAATACTTAATCGCTTCGTATTAATTATTAATTCGTACTTTTCCTCGAGTCTTACCCCAGTCTCATTCCTGCTGGGGAAAAAACCCCACATGAAACCCTTCATAGAATTTTTCATGGGTATAATAGGAATGGTAGACTATTGGTTTTAATGGAAACTGTAATGATCCCTGTGGGTAATGTGTTTGCCTTCTATTGGTGGCATGTTCTGTCTAGTGGATACCATTAAGGACCAAGAATGTTAATGGTTGTAAAGGTTAGCTGATGGTTTGTAATGGTATTTGTAGTGGAAACCTTAAGAATTTCTGTGATATTTTTTTCTAGCAGGGAATGTATCTGGTACTCCATACAACACCGAAGTTGTTATAATAATAATAATAATAATAATAATAATAATAATAATAATAATAATAATAATAACGAGTATTACAATTTCATATTTCTATAACCTTACATAAGGAATAAAACCTTTGTTATATGGAGATCATCAAACACTGATGTGCTGTTAGTCAATAAATAACAATAAATAACACCCAATGTCTGTGAACGAGTTAGTTCCTGTTATCACTTTGGTTATAGCAGCTATAAACAGTAATATGATACTACATGTGATTTGGAGCTACACTACTGTCAGAGCTGCTGTTGTAGAAAATGAATCAACGTCTTCTGACCAATCAGAATCCAGATTTCATCCGCGCTGTGGTGTAACTCCACGTATTATTGGATATGTTCTATGTCCTATCAGGTGTTGCACTCCTGAAACCAACTATAAGTCAGAGGTTTATGCTGAAATGCGTAAACATGATAATTATTTACAGTTTAAATGATTAATCAAACGAATGATTCGGGCTTAAATTGTGCATATAGGGGCATCGCATCCTCCCTTATGAATTAATGATCTTCCTGCCGCCGCGCACATCGACGAGATTGTTTTGGAGACCGAGGAAGAGATTTAGTTTAGTTCTGGAAAATTCCGTGTTGAGGTAATTGTAACTGCTCAGGTGTAAAGTGAAGCCATTAAGAGTCGAATTTACTCGGGGGATTTGGGTGAGTCGAGACATTGTTCGCGTTCCCCATCAGAGTCGGTATAATTATTTATAATTACCAGAAGTGATTACGGAGAAAATTAATTCTGCTCAGTTCAGCAGAGCTAATTCTGTTCCACGTTTATTTGGCAAAGAGACAAATTATATATATATATATATATATATATATATATATATATATATATATATATACACACACACACGCACACACACATACGTACATATACACATATACACACAAACACACACACACACAGAACACACACACACACATACATACATATACACATTTACACACACACAAGCAAGAGAGAAAAAAAAATAAACGAGAGAACATTTGGATTGTGAACAAATATTCGTCTGGAAAACCATCAAACCATCAAAGCAGTCTGGCAGCCCTGCTTCATGGACTTTCAATATTATCATAAGTGTATCAAAAGATTAGATCAGATTAGTCATGGACCCTGCGGGTAAGCGTTGCCAGATTGGGTGAGTCTGCCACATAATTGGGATATTTTTAATCAGCTTTAATAGGGGGGAAAAAAAAAAGAAAAGCTCGAATTGGAACGTCATTTGGCAAAATGAGAGGTTCCTGAAATCATTTGCTAGATACAACACATTTATGTTCATATCACGTCCTGTTGTAGCCAGAACATATGGACTGGTGCTTTCAAGGTTACGTACAGGTCTTGATATGGATTTATTATTATTTTTTTTAATCATTACAGCAGAACAACATTACAATAAGACCATAGATACCAAAATATGACCATAATCCCAGTACAGTGTCGGTACAGTACAGAAGACACTGAGGTCTTAGACTCAGGCCGTGTTGTTGTCGTCGTCGTCGTTGTTGTTGTTGTCGTTGTTGTTGTTGTTGTTTTTGGTGTAGAAGAAAAGTTACCCTGCGGAGGCTACTTCTTGTAGCTGAATTAAAACGTTCCATGCATTTAACTAGTTAACTAACTCACCATACGCTATTACATTATGTTACAGATCATAAAAAATAGCATTTAGTTGTTTAGTTAGTTCTGTCCTGAATAATCTATTTCACATAACAGATGTTTACATAAAGTCCACAAGACACGGTGATAACCGAATTTACACAAACGAGCCGCTTCACACGCTTGATTCTTAATACTGGGGGGGGGGGGGTAAACTTTTGAACTGGGTGATTGGTGTAAATTGTTACTGATTTGTCTTCTGGGAAACCCGTAAATATCTGATGTAGCTTCTGAAGGGCAGGACGAAATGAAAAAATAAACTCCATCCTGCTATCTTCTATACAGCTTATCCTTCAGGGTCGTGAGGAACCTGGAGCCTATCTCAGGAGGCATGGGGTGTGAGGCGGGGTACATCCTGGACAGGGTGCCAATCCATCACAGGGCACAATCACATACACACTCATACACCACGGACACTTTGGACACGCCAATCAGCCTACCGTGCATGTCTTTGGACTGCTGGAGGAAACCGGAGAACCCTGAGGAAAACCCCCGCAGCACGGGGAGAACATGCAGACTCCTCACACACAAGGCAGGGGCGGGAAACGAACCCCCCCCGACACCTGGAGGTGTGACGTGAACACGCTCATGACTAATCCACCCTGCGTGTGGAGAAATAAGATCTCTAAACACAATCATAACCTTTCACACAGATCATCTTGTTCAAAAGTTTACAACCCCTGGCGCTCCATGTATATCGTGTTGTCCTCTTGAAGAAGGAAGACGAACGCAGTCGTCGTCTTTTAATCGTAGAGAAGATCTTCACATCTGACTGGGATCGCGTAGAATGTGACGTATGAGTGTTCGAATTCTTTCCAGGTCGGCTGGAAACCGACATTTCGGAGGTACCTGGCAACCGTGTGTGAAGGCTCCCAACCTGGCAACCCGGGATTGTTTTAAAGCGGCGCTGCTGCTGCAGGAGTCAGAGACGCGGAGCGGCACATGCAGAGCACCAGCGCACAGGGAGCAGTGTGTGTTAGTGTGTGTGTGTGTGTTTTCTCCTGGGACAGGTGCTGCTGTGTGTGTGTGTGTGTGTGTGTGTGTGTGTTTGAGTGAGAGAGTTTTTGTGTTTTGACTTGTGTGTGTCAGCCAAGCAAACGGCAAACGGACAAGCCGCGCGCGTGACAGTTGTCTCGAACCGGCATGGCACGGCGGCGGCGCGCGCTATCCGACCCGCACTTGGACAGGTGCGCGAGACAAGAGGAGCTTTGACTTCCCTTCCACCTCCTCCACCTCTTCCTCTTCCTCTTCTTCTTTTCACTTCTCGGTCAGTGTGTGGATTTATTCGGCGTCCGCGAGCACGAGACTTGAGGAGCGCGCGTCCTTCACCGCTTCGCTACGGAGAACCGGTGAGTGCGCGCGTGCTTACAACGTCCTCTCTCTCTCTCTCTCTCTCTCTCTCTCTCTCTCACACACACACACACGCACGCACACGCGGGTTTTGGTTAGTGTTGACATGAACACGGTCTTAAATCACATCCCCGCGTGCGTGAATTGAGTACTGTGAATGCAGCGCGGGTTGTGCGTCACCGCACCATTAACATTGTGTTCATCCAGTACTGAATTCAGCACCGACTCAGATGTTCACCGAGCATCGTCCCGGACCGGTTCGGCGTTTAAATGCTTTAGTTCAGTACCCTGTGCGCTGTTCAGTACTTCAGTACTGTGTCAATCCGACACTTTGCCTCCACGTCACTGAGTGTGTTTAATTACACGTCTTAATTCAGGAGCGAGTGCAGTACCACGGTGTGTGTGTGTTCAGTAGGTATTCAGTGGTACTGATTTAACACCGCACCTTTAATTCCAGTGCTTCAGTTGAACCCAGCTCTATGGGTGTTACATGAACGCAGTGTTCATGAAAGCACCGTGTTAGTTCAGTACAGGGTTAATTCAGTACAGGGTTAATTAAACACCGTGTTAGTTCAGTACAGGGTTAATTCAGTACAGGGTTAATTAAACACCGTGTTAGTTCAGTACAGGGTTAATTCAGTACAGGGTTAATTAAACACCGTGTTAGTTCAGTACAGGGTTAATTCAGTACAGTGTTAAATACAGTGTTAATTTAGTACAGTGTTAAATACAGTGTTAATCCAGTACAGTGTTAATTCAGTACAGTGTTAAATACAGTGTTAATTCAGTACAGTGTTAATTCAGTACAGTGTTAAATACAGTGTTAATTTAGTACAGTGTTAAATATAGTGTTAATTCAGTACAGTGTTAATTCAGTACAGTGTTAAATACAGTGTTAATTCAGTACAGTGTTAAATACAGTGTTAATTTAGTACAGTGTTAAATACAGTGTTAATTCAGTACAGTGTTAATTCAGTACAGTGTTAAATACAGTGTTAATTCAGTACAGTGTTAATTCAGTACAGTGTTAATTCAGTACAGTGTTAAATACAGTGTTAATTCAGTACAGTGTTAATTCAGTACAGTGTTAAATACAGTGTTAATTTAGTACAGTGTTAAATACAGTGTTATTCAGTACAGTGTTAATACAGTGTTAATCAGTACAGTGTAATAGTACAGTGTTAAATAGTGTTATCGTACAGTGTTAAATACAGTGTTAATAGTACAGTGTTAATTCAGTACAGTGTTAAGTCAGTGTAATAAGTGTTAAGTAGTGTTAAGTACAGTGTTAAATAAGTGTAAAGTACAGTGTTAATTAGTACAGTGTTAAATAGTGTTAATTTAGTACACTGTTAATTCAGTACAGTGTTAAATACAGTGTTAATTCAGTACAGTGTTAATTCAGTACAGTGTTAAATACAGTGTTAATTCAGTACAGTGTTAAATACAGTGTTAATTTAGTACAGTGTTAAATACAGTGTTAATTCAGTACAGTGTTAATTCAGTACAGTGTTAAATAGTGTTAATTCAGTACAGTGTTAAATACAGTGTTAATCCAGTACAGTGTTAATCCAGTACAGTGTTAATTCAGTACAGTGTTAAATACAGTGTTAATTCAGTACAGTGTTAAATACAGTGTTAATTCAGTACAGTGTTAAATAGTGTTAATTCAGTACAGTGTTAATTCAGTACAGTGTTAATTTAGTACAGTGTTAAATACAGTGTTAATTCAGTACAGTGTTAATTCAGTACAGTGTTAAATACAGTGTTAATTCAGTACAGTGTTAAATACAGTGTTAATTTAGTACAGTGTTAAATACAGTGTTAATTCAGTACAGTGTTAAATAGTGTTAATTCAGTACAGTGTTAATTCAGTACAGTGTTAATTTAGTACAGTGTTAAATACAGTGTTAATTCAGTACAGTGTTAATTTAGTACAGTGTTAAATACAGTGTTAATTCAGTACAGTGTTAAATAGTGTTAATTCAGTACAGTGTTAATTCAGTACAGTGTTAATTTAGTACAGTGTTAAATACAGTGTTAGTTCAGTACAGGGTTAATTCAGTACAGGGTTAATTAAACACCGTGTTAGTTCAGTACAGGGTTAATTCAGTACAGTGTTAAATACAGTGTTAATTCAGTACAGTGTTAAATACAGTGTTAATTCAGTACAGTGTTAAATACAGTGTTAATTTAGTAGTGATAAATACAGTGTTAAATACAGTGTTAATTAGTACAGTGTTAAATACAGTGTTAATTTAGTACAGTGTTAAATACAGTGTTAATTCAGTACAGTGTTAAATACAGTGTTAATTTAGTACAGTGTTAAATACAGTGTTAATTCAGTACAGTGTTAATTCAGTACAGTGTTAAATACAGTGTTAATTCAGTACAGTGTTAATTCAGTACAGTGTTAAATACAGTGTTAATTTAGTACAGTGATAAATACAGTGTTAAATACAGTGTTAATTCAGTACAGTGTTAAATACAGTGTTAATTTAGTACAGTGTTAAATACAGTGTTAATTCAGTACAGTGTTAAATACAGTGTTAATTTAGTACAGTGTTAAATACAGTGTTAATTCAGTACAGTGTTAATTCAGTACAGTGTTAAATACAGTGTTAATTCAGTACAGTGTTAAATACAGTGTTCATTTAGTACAGTGTTAAATACAGTGTTAATTCAGTACAGTGTTAATTCAGTACAGTGTTAAATACAGTGTTAATTCAGTACAGTGTTAAATACAGTGTTAATTTAGTACAGTGTTAAATACAGTGTTAATTCAGTACAGTGTTAATTCAGTACAGTGTTAAATAGTTATAGTACAGTGTTAAATACAGTGTATTAATACAGTGTTAATTAGTACAGGTTAAATACAGTGTTAATTCAGTACAGTGTTAAATACAGTGTTAATTTAGTACAGTGTTAAATACAGTGTTAATTCAGTACAGTGTTAATTCAGTACAGTGTTAAATAGTCTTAATTCAGTACAGTGTTAAATACAGTGTTAATCCAGTACAGTGTTAATTCAGTACAGTGTTAAATACAGTGTTAATTCAGTACAGTGTTAAATACAGTGTTAATTTAGTACAGTGTTAAATACAGTGTTAATTCAGTACAGTGTTAATTTAGTACAGTGTTAAATACAGTGTTAATTTAGTACAGTGTTAAATACAGTGTTAATTCAGTACAGTGTTAATTCAGTACAGTGTTAAATACAGTGTTAATTTAGTACAGTGTCAGTTCAGTACAGGGTTAATTCAGTACAGGGTTAATTAAACACAGTGTCAGTTCAGTACAGTGTTAATTCAATAAAATGTGTTAATTCAGTACAGTGTTAAATACAGTGTTCATTCAGTACAGTGTGTTAATTCAGTACAGAGTGTTAATTCAGTAGTGTTAAATACAGCGTTAAATACAGTGTCATAGTACAGTGTAAAGTACAGTGTTAAATACATGTTAATTAGTACAGTGCAAGTACAGGGTAATTAAACACAGTGAGTACAGTGTCAATAAAATGTGTTAAAGTACAGTGTTAAATACAGTGCATCATACAGTGGATGTAAGAGTGAATTAGTAGTGTTAAATACAGTTAAATACAGTGTATCAGTACAGTGTGTAATGTACAGTGTTAATAAGCATAAAACAGTGATTCGTACAGTGTGTTAATTCAGTACAGTGTTAAATACAGCGTTAAATACAGTGTTCATTCAGTACAGAGTGTTAATTCAGTAGTGTTACTTTAGTACAGTTTTAATTCAATAAAACGTGTTAATTCAGTACAGTGAGGCAGTCTCAGTATTCAGTAGTGTTGTAATGTAATTCACTTTTGTTAATTTGTTAATTTGTTATTGATCAAAGCGTGTTAATTTATCGATGTAAGATTGAACTCAAAACTGCTTGTGTTAATCAAACAGTTGAGTGTGTGTGTGTGTGTGTGTGTGTGAGTGTGTGTATTGGGGTGTGTGTGTGTGTTGGGGTATGTAAGTGTGTGTGAGTGTGTGTGTGTGTTGGGTTGTGTGTGTGGTAATGAAATGCTGTATGTTTCCATCAGATTTTTATGCTCAATAATTTATGCTGAATGCAGTCATATGTGGTATAGCAGAAATAAACTTGTCTGTGTGTGTGTGTGTGTGTGTGTGTGTGTGTGGGTGTCTGTGTGTGTGTGTGTGTGTGTGTGTGTGTGTGTGGGTGTCTGTGTGTGTGTGTGTGTGTGTGTGTGTGTTTTACTGTTCGGTCCTATCAAGCTTGATCATTTTCATACCGGACATATTTCTTTTTCGAGAGAAAAAAAAAAGAAAAACAAGCCATCAGGAATGAGTTATGCTGTGTGTGTGTGTGTGTGTGTGTGTGTGTGTGTGTGTGCGTGTGTGTGTGTGTGTGCGCGTGTGTGTGTGCGTGTGTGTGTGCGTGTGTGTGTGTGCGTGTGATTTAGCCGTAAATGTATTGAGTTTGTGTTAAAGTGTGTGCACATTTGTTGCCATGAGGTCACAATGAGTCCACACACACACACACACACACACGTTCTGTCTGTTCACTTATCATACACCTGTCCCCTGTCTCTCTCTCACACACACACACACACACACACACACACACACACACACACACTCTGCTGCTGACACACAACTGAGAAAAATTCTTGCTTTGGCCAAGGCTCTGTGTTTTTTCAGGCTGTGTGTGTGTGAGAGTGTGTGAGAGTGTGTGAGTGTGTGTGAGTGTGTGTGTGTGTGTGTGTGTGTTGGGTTTCGGCCCTGTTTCAAATTCAAATCTCCACTGAGGCGTCCTTTGTCGTTCCTCGAGGTTTGTGGACTGGAAAGAGAGGCAGCAGCGAAAGCAAAGTCTCCCTGGGGTCAGACGGAGAGAAAAGGAGGCGAGGAAAGGAGGAGAGACGGCAGCCGGAGGAAGAGAAACGTGACAGACGGAGGGAGGAGAGGATAGAGGCTGAAAGAAAGAGGGAGAGAAATGGGAGGCGGTTAAGAAACGGAAGGAGGAGACAGGAACGGGTGAAAAACGGAGCGAGATAAAAAGTGGAAGAGAAACGAGAGAGGAGGGGGGAAAAAGAAGAGGAAAACGGATGGAGAAGAAAAAGGTGGAAGTGGAGAGGAGAGGAAAAGGAGGAATGGAAAAATAGAACGGAGATGTATGAAGGAGAGGATGATGGGAGGTGGGGACGGGATGGAGAAGAGAGGAGGGATGGAGAAAAGGATAAAGTGAGGAAAGGGAAGAGGACAGAGGAGAAAAATAATGGAATGTAAAAAAGAGGAGAAGAAGAAGATGGAGAGAAACAAATGAGATAAAAGGAGAGGTTGAGTGCTGCTCATCTGCCAGTCACGCTCGAGACTCTCTCTCTTTCCTGTCAGTCTATCTCTCTCTCTCTTTCTCTCTGTCTCTGTCTCTCTCTCGGTCTTTCCATTTCTCTCATGCTCTTTTGCTCTTTCTCTCTCTCTCTCTCTCTCTCTCTCTCTCTCTCTCTCTCTGTCCATTTCTCTCATGCTCTTTTGCTCTTTCTCTCTCTCTCTCTCTCTCTCTCTCTCTGTCCATTTCTCTCATGCTCTTTTGCTCATTCTCTCTCTCTCTCTCTCTCTCTCTCTCTCTCTCTCTCACACACACACACACACACTCTCTCTCTCTCTCTGTCTCTCACACACACACACAATCTCTCTCTCTATCTCTTTCTCTCTCTCTCTCACACACACACACTCTCTCTCTCTCTCTCTCTCTCTCTCTCTCTCTCTCTCTCTCTCTCTCTCTGGGTCATTTCTGGCTCATGTTATTTGGTTCCTGTGTTGTGACTCACTCTGTGTGTGTGTGTGTGTGTGTGTGTGTGTGTGTGTGTGTGTGTGTGAGAATGAGTTTCCTCCAGCTGTACGATGTTCCCATGATGCCGAGCTCTTCCTCACAGACTTTACGATCACTGTGTCTCAGAGACGAGACGAGGCTGTGTTTCTCAGCCTGGAAAAAAATGATTCTAGTTGTCCAACATGGCCACCATGATGTCATCACATCTGTGTGTTCTTCAGTGAAGAACTGGGCGTGGCCTGGGGCGGAAAATTAGCATACAATGACTTGCATACAATGACTTGTACAGTGAGATGGACTTCTGTTTCTCGACAGTAAAGCCGCGAGCGTTCGACGCCGAACGCGTCTCGGCCGGTCGCCGACATTTTCTTTTACCCTCATTGAAATATCCCAAATCTATGCATATTCAAGTTCTCCCTAATCGAAGCCCCGCCCCCTCCACCAGGTAATATATGTCCTGCATTTGCATATTGAATCGCGATTGGCTCTTATGCGGTGATAACACTTGCCTGTGACATTTTCAACACCAGCTCAGATTTTTTTGAATGAGATTTAAATATTTTACAAAGTTCAAGGCATTAAAGTTAGCATGCGTGCGTGTGTGTGTGTGTGTGTGTGTGTGTGTGAGAGAGACTTCATCGACACACACACAGAGCTGAGGTAACCTCCCGCTGTTCAAACTGGCAACCTCGACCTCTACGTAATTATGAGGGCACCGTGAAGTGTGTGTGTGTGTGTGTGTGTGTGTGTGTGTGTGTGTGTGTGTGTGTCTTTCCTGAATGCGCCCCTGTCTCAATCGCAACACTCGGTCCAATTGGTGGAGCCTTTGTGTCCAGGGAACAGGTGCTGCACTTACACACACACGCACGCACACACACACACACACACACACACACAGGATCACCTCCGGGGGTTTTACGTCACCTGGCCTATCCCTATAGGGATCAGCGCTCACTCCTCCTTCTGTTTCACTCGTTCTTTACAGCTCTGTCTCCGTCCTTCTCTCATGCCGTCTTCCCTCTTCCGGATTGATAACACGCTCATTACTCTGCACTCGTCTTTCAGCCTCCGTGTCACTCCGCCTCTGGGGACCACGGGGAAAAGGAACGAGAGAGGGAGGGAGGGAGGAGTGAGTGAGCCTCCGCTCCCTGTTCTCTCTCTCTCTCTCTCTCTCTCTCTCTCTCTCTCGGTTGTCGTGCTGAGACCCTCGGCCCCACTGTGAGCTCGAATGGGACAAATTGAGCGTAACCGTGTCACCACTTAGCATGAGTAGGGCGCCTAGAGAGGGGGTGACGAGGGGAGCAGAGCCCCCTCTGTCACGGTGTGTGTGTGTGTGTGTGTGTGTGTGTGTGTGTGTGTGAATTTCCCAGAATATTGAACTCAACACTGCTGTCCAACCTCTAACTGTGTGTAATTATGAGGTGTGAAGATGTGTGTTTGGGCGAGGCAGGGCAAGAGACAGACAGACAGACAGACAGAGAGAGAGAGAGAGAGAGAGAGAACAAGAGGTATATGTGTCAAAGAGAGAGAGACAAGGTGACCGACGTGTGAGACAGGGAGAGCGAGCGGATGAGCGAGAGAGAGAACATGACAGAGTGAGAATGAGAGAAAGGGAGAAGGTGAGAGAAAGAGAGGGCGAGAGAGAGAAGGTGAGAAACGTGTGAGGGGGGGAGAAGGTGCGAGGAGAGAGATGCGTGAGACAGAGGGAGAGAGAGAGATGGAGAAAAAGAGGGGTGAGAGTGATCGAAGGCGAGAGACGAGGGAGAGAGAGGGCGAGAGGTGTGTGTGTGTGTGAGAGAGAGAGAGAAACGTGAGAATGAGAGAGGGAGGGGAGGAAGAGGGGCGTGAGAGAGGGAGAGGGAGAAAGATGGGCGGACGGCCGTGTTGCGTACAGACAGAGATCGTTTGTCCTCCGTGAAGGATGTGTGGTTTCTATGGGAACAATTATCAGGTTAACAAGTGACCCATTGACCCATACTGACCACATTTCCCATCATGCACTTTTTGCTCTCAGGGTTAAGGGCATCCCTGACCTTTCCCATTCCACCCTACCTACAGCAAGATGGAGGGCTGGCCGCTTCCTGTCTTCCTTTATTCTGTCTTTCTTTCTCTTTTTTGCTCTTCTGTTGTTGTTTATTTATTCTTTCTTTCTTTCTTTCTTTCTTTGCTGTTTGTTTTTTTATTTGTTTGTTTGTTGCTTTTATTTGTCTTTCATTTCCGAGAGGATACGCGGGGGCGTTGAGAGAGAGAGAGAGAGAGGGGGAAGAGAGAGAGAAAAAAGGGGGAGAGGGAGTAATGAGGAGGGAGAGAGGCGAGGGAAAGAGAGAGAGCTAGGAGTAATGAGGAGAGAGAGAGAGAGGAGAGAGGAGGTAGAGAAAGAGAGAGGGAGTTATGAGGAGAGAGAGAGAGAAGAGAGAGGAAGAGAGAGGAGAGAGAGAGAGAGAGGGAGTAAGGAGGAGAGAGAGAGAGAGAGAGAGAGAGAGCGAGGGGTAGAGAGCGGGAGTAATGAGGAGAGAGAGAGAGAGAGAAAGAGGGAGTAGAGAGAGGAGAGAGAGAGAGGGAGAGGAAGTAATGAGGAGGAGGGAGAGGGAGTAGAGAGGCGGTAATGAGGAGAGAGAGAGGAGGAGGGATAGAGAGAGAGAGGGGAGAGAGAGAGAGAGGGAGTAGAGAGAGGAGAGAGGAAAAGAAGAGAGAGAGAGGGAGAAGAGAGAGAGAGAGGCGAGGGAGTAGAGAGCGAGGGAGTAATGAGGAGAGAGAGAGAGAGAGGAGAGAGAGAGAGAGAAGGAGAGAGTAGAGGCGGGGTTTAATGAGGAGAGAGAGAGGGAGAGAGAGAGAGAGAGAGAGAGAGAGAAGAGGGAGTAGGAGAGAGAGAGAGAAGAGGAGAGAGAGGAGGGGGGAGTAGAGAGAAGAGAAGAGGAGAGAAGGAGAGAGAGAGGGGGGGGTAGGGAGAGAGAGGGAGTAGAGAGAGAGAGAGGGGAGAATGAGGAGAGAGAGGGAGTAAGAGAGAGAGAAAGGAGGGAGAGAGAGAGAGGGGAGTAGGGGAGAGAGGGAGTAGAGAGAGAGAGAGAGAGAGAGAGAGAGAGAGAGAGAGAGAGAGAGAGAGAGAGGAGTGAGGGGAGAGGGAAGAGGAGAGAGAAGAGAGAGAGAGAGGAGGAGGGGGGAGAGAGAGAGAGAGGAGGAAGAGAAAGGAGGAGTGAGGAGGGAGAGAGAGAGAGGAGAGGGAGTAGAGAGGGAGAGAGAGAAGGAGAGAGAGAGGAAGGAGAGTGAGAGAGAGAGAGAGAGAGAGGAGAGAGAGAGAGAGAGAGGAGAGAGAGAAGGAGAGTGGGAGAGAGAGGGAGTAATGAGAGAGAGAGAGAGAAGGAGGGTAATGAGGAAGAGAGAGGAGAGGAGAGGAGGAGGGGAGTAGAGAGAGAGAGGTAGAGAGGGGTAAGAGAGAGAGGGAGTAGAGAGGGGAGTAGAGAGAGAGGAGGAGAGAGAGGGAGTAGAGAGGGAGTAATGAGGAGAGAGGTAGAGAGAGAGAGAGAGAGGGAGTAGAGAGAGAGAGAGGGAGTAGAGAGAGGGAGTAATGAGGAGAGAGAGAGGGAGTAGAGAGAGAGAGAGAGGGAGTAGAGAGAGGGAGTAATGAGGAGAGAGAGAGAGAGAGAGAGGGAGGAGAGAGGGAGTAATGAGAAGAGAGGAGTAAGAGAGAGAGGGAGTAAGAGAGAGAGAGGGAGTAGAGAGAGGAGTAATGAGGAGAGAGAGAGGGGGGGAGAGGAGAGAGAGAGGAGTGAGAGAGGTAGAGAGAGAGAGGAGGAGAGGAGAGGGGGAGAGAGGGAGTAGAGAGAGGGAGTAGAGGGAGTAATGAGGAGAGAGAGAAGCGTGAGATGAAGGCGTGTACAGAAGGGGTGTAAACGAGGCGCAGGCTGATGGACATCGGCCGGTTTTGAATCGTCCTCGCGTTCCGTCCTCGCTATTTCTGACCCGTTCGCCGTTTCTGAAGTGACGATCTTCACAAGGTCACGCAGGAGAACTCCGTGAAGGACCTGAGTAACCTTTACGTTGTGTGACTTGTTCCTGTGACCTTCTGACGTAGGTCATATTTACATTTAACATTTACATTTATTCATTTAGCGGACGCTTTTTATCCAAAGCGACTTACAAATGAGGAAATGCAAGCAAAGCGATATATCGAGCAGAGAACAACACACGTAGTGCGACTGTACTCCATCTTTAAGTGCGCAGAGACGCGGTGGATTTAGCCGCTCTCTCACGCTAGCTAGCGATTCGGCTGTTTACATTTAGCCGCTCTCTCACGCTAGCTAGCGATTCGGCTGTTTACATTTAGCCGCTCTCTCACGCTAGCTAGCGATTCGGCTGTTTACATTTAGCCCCGCATCTCAATGAGGCGGTGGTTGTGCTCTCGCGCTAGCTAGCGATTCGGCTGTTTACATTTAGCCGCTCTCTCACGCTAGCTAGCGATTCGGCTGTTTACATTTAGCCGCTCTCTCACGCTAGCTAGCGATTCGGCTGTTTACATTTAGCCGCTCTCTCACGCTAGCTAGCGATTCGGCTGTTTACATTGCGCTTCTCACGTACTAGCGATTGCTGTTTACATTTAGCCGCTAGCGATTGTTATTTAGCCTCTCCGCATTGCTGTTTACTTAGCCGCTCTCTCACCTAGCTAGCGATTCGGGGTTGCCGTCTCACGCTGCTAGCGATTCGGCTGTTTACATTTAGCCGCTCTCTCACGCTAGCTAGCGATTCGGCTGTTTACATTTAGCCGCTCTCTCACGCTAGCTAGCATTCGTTATTTAGAGCTCCGCTAGCTCCTTTTACATTTACGCTCTCACCTTACTCCTCGGCTGTTTACATTTCGCGCACTCTCACGCTAGCTAGCGTTGCTGTTTACCTATTTACATTTGCTTCGCTCTCTCACGCTAGCTAAGCGGTCTTCTGTTTTGAGGCGTTAGCTAGCTAGCTTAGTAGATAAGTTCAGGTATCGTAGTCCCATAACAGCTTCTTGTTGTAGCTCTAACTAGCCAGATTAGTACTAGCTAACTCAAACTAGCTAATAATGGCAGTGGAAATCTGTCTCTGATAAACTCTCTCCCTCTCTCTCTCTCTTTCTATTAACAATCTTTCTTTCTATTAATGGTCTTTCTTTCATTCTTACATACTATTAATAAACCTTCTGTTTTTTCTTTCTTTCCTTTTTTCTGCCTATCTTTGCTTTGTCTGCTCGTCCTTCTTTCTGTCTGTCTTTTTCGTTATTCTGTCGGTCTCTTTCTGTATGTCTGTCTGCATTTTCTTTCTTTTTTTCTTTTCTTTCTTTCTGTATGTCTGTCTGCATTTTCTTTCTTTTTCTTTTTCTTTCTTTCTGTATGTCTGTCTGCATTTTCTTTCTTTTTTTCTTTTCTTTCTTTCTGTATGTCTGTCTGCATTTTCTTTCTTTTTCTTTCTTTCTGTGTCTGTCTGCATTTTCTTTCTTTTTTTCTTTTCTTTCTTTCTGTATGTCTGTCTGCATTTTCTTTCTTTTTTTCTTTTCTTTCTTTCTGTATGTCTGTCTGCATTTTCTTTCTTTTTTTCTTTTCTTTCTTTCTGTATGTCTGTCTGCATTTTCTTTCTTTTTTTCTTTTCTTTCTTTCTGTATGTCTGTCTGCATTTTCTTTCTTTTTTTCTTTTCTTTCTTTCTGTATGTCTGTCTGCATTTTCTTCTTTTTCTTTCTTTCTGTGTCTGTCTGCATTTTCTTTTTCTTTCTTTCTGCTCATCTTGACTTTGTCCACCTGTCCTTCTTTCTGTCTGTCTCTTTCTTTCTTTCTTTTCTTTCTTTCTTTCTTTTCTTTCTTACTGTATGTCTGTCTGCATTTTCTTTCTTTCTTTCTGCTCGTCTTGGCTTTGTCCGCCCGCCCGTCCTTCTTTCTGTCTGTCTTTTTCTTTCTTTCCTTCCTTCTTTCTTTCCTTCTTTCTTTCCTTCCGCCCTTCTTGGCCGTCCCCATTGTGCGGGTGCGGTGTAACCCTCGAGGTCCACGCTCAGGGTCATCTACAGTGCAGATGTTTGAGATCGCTCCTCTGCTGCCGCGGACTGTAACGTTTCGAGACCCGTGTTGGTTATTGCGTAATCCAGGCGTGTTCAGAGTTCCAGGAAAAGCCGGGAAATGATTTGTTCTTTGTGACTTCCTCCTGTTCATTCCTTTAGGGAGAGCCCACTCGCTCGCTGATCACTATTCCACCTGCAGGTAATCTCCTCGGAGCCAGCTGCCGCTTACATCAGTGTCCGTTCTAGTCCGAGTGGAATTAAGCGGGCCGGGGTTGATGGGTTGCACATGTGAGGAGGAAAGCAGTAAATCTCACCTTGTCATGGAAATGTGATTTGATTCCGCTTCGTGAAATGCCTGACTCGGTCTGAAATGTCATTTGCTACCGATCCAGATGATGTACACATCTGGAAATCGAAACTGAGGATGGAGAAGGTGTCATGGAGGAGTTCAGCGCAACTGAAAAGAATGATCGTTCTCTTTTTTTCTTTTTTTAATAATAATAAAATATTCGGGTTATTTCAGTAACGCGTGTGTAACTGAATTACTAATGACTAATAGACGGGTAAGGCAGCGTCTGATTGACAACGCAAAGTCATTTCCATTTGGGTGAGGCAGAACGAGTCTGATTGGCGAGACAGCGTGAGTCTGATTTTTGGGGCAGTGTGGGTCTGAGTTTTGAGGCAGAACGAGTCCAATTGGTGAGTCCAAGGGAGTCCGATTGGTGACGCAGACTGATTCCAGTCAGTGGGGTGAAGTGGTGACGATGGGCCGAACGATTCTGATTAGTCAAGCCAAGCGGGTCTAATTGCTGAGGCAGAACGTTTCCGATTGCTGGGGCAGCGCGAGTCGGATTGGTGAAGCTGGGCGAGTCAGCTTCGTGGGTTGGTTGGATTCTAAATGAGATTGGCGAGTGTGATTGGTGAAGCGGAGGAAGTCTGATTTGTGGGTTGGTTTGGTAGGTTGAGTCTGATTGAGGAGGCAAATTGAGTCAGATGGCAGAGTTGGTTCATTTTGGTGTGTTGGTGAGGCCATGGCTGTTCGATTGGTGAGGCTGAAGGACACTGATTAACGAAGCTGAGGGAGACTGATTAGCGAGGCTGATTGGTGAGGCGGAGTGGGTCTGATTCAAGTGGCGAGGCTAATTGGAGATGCTATTTGGGAAGGCTGAGTAAATGTTAGTGTGAATCTGATTGGTGGAATGTTGAGGTAGCAGTAATCTGATTAGTGGGATGGTGGGGAAGAAGGAGTCTGATTGGCGGGGTGGTGGGGTAGGAGGAGTCTGATTGGCGGGGTGGTGGGGTAGGAGGAGTCTGATTGGCGGGGTGGTGGGGTAGGAGGAGTCTGATTGGCGGGGTGGTGGGGTAGAAGTGAGCTGTAAAGGCTGTAGATAAAAATGTTTGCATTGTCCATATGGATAGCAGGCCGGAAGATGCTAAGAAAAGTTTTTTGTGTGTGTGTGTGTGTGTGTGTGTGTGTGGGTGTAGAGAGAGGAGAGAGAGAGAGAGAGAAAAGGAGAGTGTGTGTGTGTGTGTGCGAGAGATAGAGAGTGTGTGTGTGTGAGAGAGAGAGAGAGAAGGAGAGAGAGAGAGGTGTGTGTGTTGGAGAGAGAGAGAGAGAGATAGAAAAAGGAGAGTGTGTGTGTGTGTGTGTGTGTGTGTGTGTGCGAGAGATAAGAGAAGGAGAGTGTGTGTGTGTGAGAGAGAGAGGTGTGTGTGTGTGAGATAGAAGGAGAGTGTGTGTGAGAGAAGGAGAGAGAGTGTGTGTGTGTGTGTGAGAGAGAGATAAGAAAAGGAGAGAGTGTGTGTGTGTGTGTGTGTGTGTGTGTGCGAGAGATAGAAGGAGAGGTGTGTTTGAGAGAGAGAGAGAGAGAGAGTGTGTGTGTGTGAGAGAGAGATAAGAAGGAGAGTGTGTGTGTGAGAGAGAGAGAGAGAAGGAGAGAGGTGTGTGTGAGAGAGAGAGAGAAGGAGAGTGTGTGTGTGAGAGAGAGAAGGAGAGAGTGTGTGTGTGAGAGAGAGATAGAGAAGGAGAGAGAGAGAGTGTGTGTGTGTGTGTGTGTGTGAGAGAGATAGAAGAGGGAAGTGTGTGTGTGAGAGAGAGATAGAGAAGGAGAGAGTGTGTGTGTGTGTGTGTGTGTGTGTGAGAGAGAGAGAGAAGAGAGAGAGTGTGTGTGTGTGTGTGAGAGAGAGATAGAGAAGGAGAGGTGTGTGTGAGAGAGAGAGAGAGAGAAGGAGAGAGTGTGTGTGTGGAGAGAGAGAGAGAAGGAGAGTGTGTGTGTGTGTGTGTGTGTGTGTGAGAGAGATAGAGAAGGAGAGGTGTGTGTGTGTGTGTGAGAGAGAGAGAGATAGAAAGGAGAGAGTGTGTGTGTGTGTGTGTGTGTGTGTGTGTGTGTGAGAGAGAGATAGAGAAGGAGAGTGTGTGTGTGTGTGTGTGTGTGTGTGTGAGAGAGAGAGAAAGGAGAGAAGGAGAGAAGGAGAGTGTGTGATGGGAGGCTTTGCTTTGACAAGCTCACAATAGTGTTGAAGGAAGCACTTTAACTGTTACTGAATGGAAGTCCATGTCTTTGGCTTGGATACCAGTTTGAGTGTGTGTGTGTGTGTGTGTGTGTGTGTGTGTGTGTGTGTGTGTGTGTGTGTGTGTGTGTGTGTGTGTGTGTGTGAATGACATGGATAGTGAAAAATGGCTAATGAATTAAACCTACTCGGGTGTGAATAAAGAGAGGTGTGTGTGTGTGTGTGTGTGTGTGTCACTGTGTCTGTGTGCGGGTGTGTGTGCGTGTGTGTGAGTGTGTGAGTGTGAGTGTGAGTTTGTGTGTGTGTGTGTGTGTGTGTGAGAGAGAGAGAGAGAGAGAGGGGGACGAGACACTAACGAGGCCTTCACCAGGAGCTGGAGAGAGAAGGAGTGAGTGATGGAGATAAAGCAGTAAAAGACGAGTGCAGGAGGATGAGGATGCGTTCTCTTTTCCTCCGGTGTGTTCTGTTATTGTCTCTTTGTTTTTCTTTCTTTCATTCTGTCCTTCTTGCTTTTCTCTATCTCTCTTTCTCCTGGAAAGATGGAAACATAACGGTTTGTTTTCTTTTTGTTTTTCATTCTTTTTATCTGTTTCTCTCTGTTTTATCTCTCCCTTATTCTGTATAGAGCTTTCTTTCTTTCTTTCTTCTCTTTCTTTCTTTCTCTCTTTCTTTCTTTCTTTCTCTTTCTTTCTTTCTTTTTCTTTCTCTCTTTCTTTCTTTCTCTCTTTCTTTCTTTCTCTTTCTCTCTTTCTTTCTTTCTCTCTTTCTTTCTTTCTCTCTTTCTTTCTTTCTCTCTTTCTTTCTTCTTTCTTTCTCTTTCTTTCTTTCTCTCTTTCTTTCTTTCTTTCTTTCTCTCTTTCTTTCTCTTTCTCTCTTTCTCTCTCTCTTTCTTTCTTTCTTTCTTTCTTTCTTTCTTTCTTTCTTTCTCTCTTTCTTTCTTTCTTTCTTGTTTTGTCTTTTTCTTATTTTTAGTTCGTTAGTTTGCTTCTTTTTTTCCTTTTTCTTTGTTGGTTTGTTTCTTTCATTCTGTCATTCTTCTTTCTTTCTTTTGTCCTTTTTCTTTTCTTTCTGTCTTTCTTTTTGTTTGTCATTTTTTCTTTTTTGGTTTCTCTCTGTTTTTATGTCTTCCTTTTGTCTCTGCTTTACTCTGTATAAGGCTTTCTTCCTTTTTTATTTTGTCTTTCTTTCTTTTTTTTTCTTTGATGGTTTATTTGTTTGTTTCTTTTACATTTTTTCTTTCTGCTTATTTCATTCGGTCTTTTTTGTCTTTTTTTATTCATCTCTCTTG
>CM022776.1:17849610-17854610 GCA_012411365.1 Ameiurus melas
TTTTCAAATTGCAACGATTTTAGAAGAATCCCGATCATAGTGGAGCTGTTGTTGTTGTCGTCCTTGTCGTGGTAATCAGCGTCGTGGTGTGTGTGTGCGTGTGTGTGCGTGTGTGTGTGTGTGTGTGTTTTACTGAGCAGTGTGTTTTACAGTCGGCTCTCCAGCAGCTAAGCTCCGGGGTGAGTCATCTAAGTACACGCTAAGTACCAATATAACCGCTGAACCTTTTTATAAGCTTTCGCAGATTCTTTTAGTCACGTGAATAAAAAGCGCGCGCAGACGCTCCTCACGGCCGATTCACGCACGCCGCGCTTCTCCTCCCGACATCTGCCGAGCCGCTCCGGAACGTCCGGAACGTCCTAGCCGTTTCCCGGCTGTCCTGTAAACAGCAAGAAATACACGGCGAAAAGGAAAGTGACCCGTGGTGTCTGAGTGGGCGGAGCTTACCGTCTCTCGCCCCGTCAGTCACCGCGACGGCGAGTCCGCTAGCTCCAGCTCCGGCCGTTGGTATTTTTCCGTGCGTACAGCGCTGAAACGCGGGCCGTTTCGGAAGAACGGATCGAAACACTAACCACGCCCAGAAACCCCTCCCCGTAGCCCCGCCCCTAATCCTAACATTAACCAACTGTTTACTGGAGTCGAGTTAGGCGAACTGTTACAGTTTAGTGAGAAAGCGATATGTGTCGTGTGTGTGTATGCGTGTGTGTGTGTGTGTGTGTGTGTGTGTGTGTGTGTGTGTGTGTGTGTGTGTGTGTGTGTATATATGCTGGGATATAAATAGTCGTTGCCGCTAAAACAGGAGTTGAATTATTAATGATTCATAAGGAGCGAGTCTTAATTATGAAGATGCACTCAAGCAACATCAGACTGTCTATCTGTCTGTCTCTCACTGTCTGTCTGTCTGTCTGTCTGTCTCTCTCTCTCATTTTTGCACGCGTGTGTGTGTGTGTGTGTGTGTGTGTGTTGTTGTTGTTGCCATTACATAGCAGAACAAAGTGGCTTTGAAGCGTCTGTGTGTTTCTGCTTCTTTGTACTTCACACGTCTTCTGTGCTTTTATACAATAAACCTCTCTGGGACGGCCGCGCCAATTACGCTGTCCCCCTGTCTCCTCCATCTCTCTCTCTTTCTCTCTCTCTCTCTTTCTCTCTCTCAGCAGAGCTGGAGTCCAGCGTGAGTAAACATTGACAGTGCTGTGTGTTCGGTGTTTAGCTGCGAGGCGATGTGGACCTAACATACATGGAGAGAGAGAGAGAGGGGGGGGGGAGAGAGAGAGAGAGAGAGAGAGAGAGAGAGAGAGAGAGAGAGAGAGATGGGCGGGCAGAGACCTGAATAGAGACAGCATGAGCAAGAGAAAGTGAGAGATGGTGCAAGAGAGAGGGATAAAGAGAGACATAGACATGGGGGGGGTGAGGGAGGGAGAGAAATGGAAGGGGAAAGAAAAGCAGGGAAAGACAGAGAGACATGAGCGGAGACAGAAAGTGATGAGAGAGATGGAGACAGATCTCCAGACAGAGAGAGAGAAAGAGAGAGAGAGAGAGAGAGACCGAGAGTGAGTGCGTGCACGTGTGTGCGTAAAGTATTTAAGATTTTATGTGGACCAAATGTTCCCTTTTAAGGACAGGAAAACGGTTCCGCCCGATTCTTTACGTTTATGTTTGGTATATTTCACGCACGTGAACGTGATGTAAACACGCGGCGGCGTGCCGCCACGTTCTCACCGAAACTTCAACTTCTGTTTCTTTTATTATGGGACAAACAGAAATAGACAGTGAAGTGTTGGTTTTTCTTTCATCTCTCCGTCTGCTTCTCGATTTGGTTTATAAACACTCGTGTCCGGGCTCGGTGACCGATACCTGCGTTACGTCGTCGACAGCGTCGAGCGTTCCTGAAAACCTTTTAGCCGTTTAGAGAATGTGGCACTTTGTTATCTCAGAAAGACAGAGAGAGAGTGAGAGCGAGAGAGAGCGAGAAACAAAAACACGGTTGTTGATGGAAGACTCGCAGAGGGGTTGGGAAGAATGAGCCGATTCTCCGGCGCTCCCCTGGGATCCTAAAGGACTTAAAGCTAAAGCTCTCCTGAGCGTGGTTATTAACCGCCTCGTTATCGTGAGTGATGATGGACTGACGTTAACGGCTAAACACCAAGCTCTACGAAACGAGGAAACCTGCTTATCTGCCACCGCCAGGGCAGAACACGGCCTCTGCGTCCCGATATGATTTTTTTATCGCCCCCTCGTCAACTTCCCCCTCCACTTCCCCCTGGAGGACTTCCTCACTGCTGCCCTTCTGAAGGACGTTCCTTTGCTGTAGAGGAGGTTGATGGACGAGCTCTCTGTGCTCTGAGGGTTAAAAACGCCAAGGCGAGGGCGTAACCGATGAGCCGGGTTTACCCAGAATTCACAGCAACGTGTTGTACTTTTCATCCATTTATAGTTACGTTTAACGTTGTGGAACGTCCACGAAATGATCGAGTCGTTAAAACGGTCCTGCTCTCACCGGCCTCTCTCTATTCCTCTTTAAATAATAAATAATAAAACGCAGCTCGTCATGAGATCTCCTGCGTCCAGAAAGTTTAGACCTAAAGTCTGACGCTGGAGACTCCTTCCATAAACGTCAAATAAACATCTCCTTACAGAAGACGTAGTGACCCGAGACATGGTGATGTAGTGACCCGAGACGTGGTGACGTAGTGACCCGAGACGTAGTGACCCAGTGACCCGTAACGTAGTGACCCGAGACGTGGTGATGTGGGGACCAGTAACGTGGGGACCCGAGACGTGGGGACATAGTGACGTAGTGACCTGTAACGTAGTGACCCGAGACGTGGTGATGTAGGGACCCGTAACGTGGGGACATAGTGACGTAGTGACCTGTAACGTAGGGACCTGAGACGTGGTGATGTGGGGACCCGTAACGTGGGGACATAGTGACGTAGTGACCTGTAACGTAGGGACCCGAGACGTGGTGACGTAGGGACCCGAGACGTGGTGATGTAGGGACCTGAGACGTAGTGACCCGTAACGTAGGGACCCGAGACGTGGGGACGTAGTGACCCGAGACGTAGTGACGTAGTGACCTGTAACGTAGTGACCCGAGACGTGGTGATGTAGTGACCCATAACGTAGTGACCTAAGACGTGGTGACATAGTGACCGTTATATATAGTGATGTAGTGACCCATAATGTAGTGACCTGAGACGTAGTGACCCATAACGTAGTGACCGAGATGGAGTGACCAGTGACCCATAACGTAGTGACCCGAGACGTGGTGATGTAGTGACCTGTAACGTAGTGACCCGAGACGTGGTGATGTAGTGACCCATAACGTAGTGACCTAAGACGTGGTGACATAGTGACCGTTATATAGTGATGTAGTGACCCATAATGTAGTGACCTGAGACGTAGTGATGTAGTGACCCATAACGTAGTGACCCGAGACGTGGTGACGTAGTGACCTGTGATGTAGTGACCCATAACGTAGTGACCGAGATGGAGTGACCAGTGACCCATAACGTAGTGACCCAAGACGTAGTGATGTAGTGACCCGAGACGTAGTGACGTCGTGACTTGAGACATAGTGACCCGTGATGTAGTGACCCATAACAGTGACCTGAGATGTAGTGACCCATAACGTAGTGACCCGAGACGTGGTGACGTCGTGACTTGAGACATAGTGACCCATGATGTAGTGATGTAGTGACCCGAGATGTAGTGACCCAGTGACCCATAACGTAGTGACCCGAGACGGAGTGACATCGTGACTTGAGACATAGTGACCCATGATGTAGTGATGTAGTGACCCATAACAGTGACCCGAGATGTAGTGACCCGTAACGTAGTGTCCCGAGACGGATTGACGTAGTGACCCATAACGTAGTGACCCGAGACGTGGTGACGTAGTGACCCGAGACATAGTGACCCGAGATGTAGTGACGTAGTGACCCAGTGATCCGAGACGTGGTGACCCGAGACGTGGTGACGTAGTGACCCGAGACGTAGTGACGTAGTGACCAGAGACGTAGTGTCCCATAATGTAGTGACCCGAGACGTAGTGACGTCGTGACTTGAGACATAGTGACCCGTGATGTGTGACCCATAACAGTGACCCGAGATGTAGTGACCCGTAACGTAGTGACCCGAGACGTGGTGACATAGTGACCTGTGATGTAGTGATGTAGTGACCCATAACAGTGACCCGAGATGTAGTGACCCGAGACGGAGTGACGTAGTGACCCATAACGTAGTGACCCGAGACGTGGTGACGTAGTGACCCGAGACATAGTGACCCGTGATGTAGTGACCCATAACAGTGACCTGAGATGTAGTGACCCATAACGTAGTGACCCGAGACGTGGTGACGTCGTGACTTGAGACATAGTGACCCATGATGTAGTGATGTAGTGACCCGAGATGTAGTGACCCAGTGACCCATAACGTAGTGACCCGAGACGGAGTGACATCGTGACTTGAGACATAGTGACCCATGATGTAGTGATGTAGTGACCCATAACAGTGACCCGAGATGTAGTGACCCGTAACGTAGTGTCCCGAGACGGATTGACGTAGTGACCCATAACGTAGTGACCCGAGACGTGGTGGACGTATGAACCCGAGACATAGTGACCCGAGATGTAGTGACGTGTGACCCAGTGATCCGAGAGCGTGGAACCGAGGACGTGGTGACGTAGTTGACCCGAGACGTTGGACGTAGTGACCAGAGACGTAGTGTCCCATAATGTAGTGACCCGAGACGTAGGACGCTGCGTGACTTGAGACATAGTGACCCGTGATGTGTGACCCATAACAGTGACCCGAGATGTAGTGACCCGTAACGTAGTGACCCGAGACGTGGTGACATAGTGACCTGTGATGTAGTGATGTAGTGACCCATAACAGTGACCCGAGATGTAGTGACCCGAGACGGAGTGACGTAGTGACCCATAACGTAGTGACCCGAGACGTGGTGACGTAGTGACCCGAGACATAGTGACCCGAGATGT
>CM022776.1:17857110-17859610 GCA_012411365.1 Ameiurus melas
GACTTGCACAAGAAATCAGGTCCTGAGTATAACCACACTTTTAAATCAGCGTTCCTGCTACCACCGTGTTGGAAGGTAACCATGGTCTCCGAAGACGAAATTCGAGCGTGAAGGATCGCGCGCGTGAAAACCCCTCTCTGAAGCGTAACCGTGACAACCAGAAACATTCGTAGCTAACGGAAACAGTTGGCTAATTACAACGGCGGCGATGACGTCCGGTGTGTGTGTGGTGTGTTCGCCTCGGAGGAGAAGCGTGGATTGTTTTCCTAGAACAGCATCTCTCCGAAGCGTTCTGTTCCTCTCACCACGCCAGTTTACTACTTCCTGTTCTTTATGTGTTCAAGAACGACGTCCGGCGTAAACTCGTCTGGAAACCCTAAAGTTACATCTCCTTCATCTTCATCTCCTTCATCTCATCCTTCAGCATCTTCATCTCCTTCATCTTCATCTCCTCATCCTTCATCTCCTTCATCTTCATCTCATCCTTCATCTCCTTCATCTCATCCTTCATCTCCTTCATCTTCATCTCCTTCATCTCCTTCATCTCCTCATCCTTCAGCTCCTTCATCTTCATCTCCTTCATCTTCATCTCATCCTTCATCTCCTTCATCTCATCATCCTTCATCTCCTTCATCTTCATCTCCTTCATCTCCTTCATCCTTCATCCATCTCCTTCATCTCTCTCTCTCATCCTTCAGCTTCCTTCATCTTCTTTTTCTTCTCTTCTCTTTCTCTTTCTCCTTTTTTTCTCTTTTTCATCTCCTCTTCTTCCTTCATCTCCTTCATCTCCTCATCCTTCAGCTCCATCTTCATCTCATCCTTCATCTCCTTTATCTCCTCATCCTTCAGCTCCTTCATCTTCATCTCCTTCATCTCCTTCATCTCCTCATCCTTCAGCTCCTTCATCTTCATCTCATCCTTCATCTCCTTCATATCCTCATCCTTCAGCTCCTTCATCTTCATCTCATCCTTCATCTCCTTCATATCCTCATCCTTCAGCTCCTTCATCTTCATCTCCTTCATCTCCTCATCCTTCAGCTCCTTCATCTCCTTCATCTTCATCTCCTCATATTTCATCTCCTTCATCTTCATCTCATCCTTCAGCTCCTTCATCTTCATCTCCTTCATCTCCTTCATCTCCTCATCCTTCAGCTCCTTCATCTTCATCTCATCCTTCATCTCCTCATCCTTCAGCTCCTTCATCTTCATGTCCTTCATCTCCTTCATCTCCTCATCCTTCAGCTCCTTCATCTCCTTCATCTTCATCTCCTCATATTTCATCTCCTTCATCTTCATCTCATCCTTCAGCTCCTTCATCTCCTTCATCTTCATCTCCTTCAGCTCCTCATCCTTCAGCTCCTCATCCTTCAGCTCCTTCATCTCCTTCATCTTCATCTCCTTCATCTCTTCATCCTTCATCCCCTTCATCTTCATCTCCTTCATCTTCATCTCCTCATCCTTCATCTCCTTTATCTCCTTCATCTCCTCATCCTTCATCTCCTTTATCTCCTTCATCTCCTCATCCTTCATCTCATTCATCTCCCCATCCTTCATCCACTTCATCTCCTTCATCTCCTTCATCCTTCATCTCCTTCATCTTCATCTCCTTCATCTTCATCTCCTTCATCTCCTTCATCTCCTCATCCTTCATCTCCTTCATCTCCTTCATCTTCATCTCCTTCATCTCCTCATCCTTCAGCTCCTCATCCTTCAGCTCCTTAATTCCCTTCATCTTCATCTCCTTCATCTTCATCTCCTCATCTTCATCTCCTTCATCTCCTTCATCTTCATTTCCTTCATCCTTCCTCTCCTTCCTCTCCTTCATCTCCTTCATCTTCCTCTCCTTCCCTCTGAAAAAGTAGTTGTGTTTCTGAAAGACGACACATTCCGAGCGTTAAAACCCTTTTGTTGTTGTTTTTGTTCGTTAATTCCTCAGAACAGGAAATTGTCACAGTTTTCTGCCGAACGCGCCGCTCTCCATTCGTGTGTGTGTGTGTTTTTTTTTCTCTTCTTCTTTTCCGAGGAGATGTCGTGCTGGGTTTATTTTTTTTTCGAAGGTTGACCTGCTTTCAGGCTCCGTGTGGAGAAAACAGATCTCCACACGACCAGGTTTATCACACACTGAGTGGAATTACAGGGACCGTGTGTTTCCCGCTGCAGGGATCACACACGTGTTGTGTTGTGTGTGTGTGCACGTGGGTTACTCTTTGACTCCTCCACAAAATGTATTATTTTTAGCACACTCACACACACACACACACACACACACACACACACACACGCACGCACGCACACTTGCTTGACGGGATTCTTCCGGAAAGCGGCACAACAAGCGCAGCTCCGCTTTCCATCGCTTCCGCGGATTTGCGTAACGTTGCGTTACGGCGTTTACGTTAAAACCCGAGTCGTGGCACAAGCTCTGTTCTTGACTCGAGGCTCCGTCTGGCGTTTACACGTCCAGGTCTTTCAGGGTCTTCGTTCCGTCGCTGCCGTTTTCCAC
>CM022776.1:17864610-17867110 GCA_012411365.1 Ameiurus melas
CACAGAGAGAGAGACATATACACAGAGAGAGAGAGACACAGGGAGAGAGACATATACACACACAGAGAGAGACACACAGAGAGACACACAGAGAGAGACATATACAGACACAGAGAGAGACACACAGAGGAGAGACATATACACACACAGAGAGAGACACAGAGAGAGAGAGACACAGAGAGAGAGACATATACACACACAGAGAGAGACACACAGAGAGACACACAGAGAGAGACATATACAGACACAGAGAGAGACACACAGAGGAGAGACATATACACACAGAGAGAGACACAGAGAGAGAGACATATACACACACAGAGAGAGACACACAGAGAGACACACAGAGAGAGACATATACAGACACAGAGAGAGACACACAGAGACACACAGAGGAGAGACATATACACACACAGAGAGAGACACACAGAGAGACACACATCTCTGTGTGTGTATATGTCGCTGTCTGTGCGCTGTGTCTCTCTCCGTACTGTAACAACTACTGGGTATAGTCTCTCTCTGTGTGTGTCTCTCTGTGTGTCTCTCACTGTGTGTGTATATGTCTAGAGCGACACACAGAGAGAGAGAGAAGACTTTTAAGATCTTTCATCCACAAACCATTTCAGCAACACAGAACACTGTTTATCTACCTCTTCAAACTGTGTGCATGTGTGTGTGTGCGTGTGTGTGCATGTGTGTGTCCATATGTTCTGTATCAAGTAGCATCAGCTCTCATGTGATTTGACCTTGACTCTGACCTTGGATTATTACTAAGCAGCATCTCTCTCACACACACACACACACACACACACACACACACACTCATACACACGCGCCCACACATCGGATATCATGATCAGTGACATCATCATTATTATACTTCTCGGAGTGTATCGATGACGGTTATTACGTTACTGCACTGACCAATCACAGCCCTCCTCAGGGATTAAAGAATCTGATTGGATGCTGAAATGGAGTTATATTATTACATCTCTTTTTACATCTCCTTTAACACCGGACTATAATGATAATGTGTAGTACACCGTGTGTTTACAGGAAGGAAGGACAGAGGAAAAGAAACAAAGAAAAAGAAGGGGGGGAAAAAGAGTAAATAAAGATATAAAAAGGAGAAGGAGAGAACAAAGTCAAGTAAAGAAGAAAAAAGAGAGAAAAAGAAAATAATGAACAGAGAAGGGAAAAGGGAGAGAAAGAAATACGACTGAGAGAAAAGAGAACGATGAAAGACGAGAGTAGGACATGAACGAATAAAATAGAGAAAATATAGAAGACGAGACGAGGAAAACGACAAAGAACAGAGGATGAAAAGTCGAGAAAATAAAGAGGTAAAAAGGAGAAAAGAGAGAACTTTTGAAACAAAAAACAAACGAGGAATATGTAGAGAAAGTGAAGAAAAGGTGGAGAGAGGAGAGGAAGAAAAAGAATGGAAAAATGTGAAGGATAAAAACAATGAGAGAGTTTGAAAATAAATAAATAAATAAATAAATAACTAAATAAATAAATAAATAAGAAAGAAAGAAAGAAAGAACGGTGGATGAGGAAGTGAGGCGGATGTAAGAAAGGCAGATGATAAAGAGAGGAACAGAAGCGGAGTCCGAGTCAGACCGAGTCAGATAGGGAGAAAAGTATCTCGAACAGGAAGAGAGAGAGAGAGACAGGAAGAGAGAGAAAGACAGGAAGAGAGAGAAAGACAGGAAGAGAGAGAGAGAGCGAGAGAGACGGTTACTTACAGAAATAGATGGAGCAGTTGGAGGTCAGAGTTGTGTGTGTGTGTGTGTGTGTGTGTGTGTGAGGGGCAGATGGCGGATCTTGGACGGAGTGGAGAGAGAGAGTGAGACAGTGAACGAGAGCAAGAAAGAGAGGCAGAAAGACAGATTGACAGAAAGAGAGACAGCTCTATGAATGGAGAACGGGGAGAGAAATGGAGTGTATAGGTATAAGAAGGGGTGTGTGTGTGTGTGTGTGTGTGTGTGTGTGTGTGTGTGTGTGTGTGTGTGTGTGTGTTCCTCAGTCTAATAAAATTGGTTTTCCTATCTTTGCTAACGGTTTCCACGGTAACAGGAGAGGGGACGTGTGTGTCGGGGGCGTGGGGGATGGGGGGGTGAGGTGTTGGGACAGTAAACATTTTGGGTCTCACACACGCGCACACACACACACACGCACACACATCTACCTCTTCCTGGATTATTCCTATAACTCTGACGCTGGTGCCTATAAAATTGAGGAAGTGATGTCACACATGAGGAAGTGATGTCACACATCATGACCTATGGTTGAAGCCCAAATATTCGATTTCATATGACTTGTTGGGAGATTTCCGTGTGAGGTGTCCCGCTCTGACCCTGTTCTGCTGTACTGTGTGTGTGTGTGTGTGTGTGTGTGTGTGTGTGTGTGTGTGTGTGTGAGAGAGAGAGAGATCTCCCTTCACTCCGAGACGTTTATATAAAGTCCCATTAGGGCTTTGATGGCAGTCCGGACGTTG
>CM022776.1:17874610-17879610 GCA_012411365.1 Ameiurus melas
TGCGCGTGAGTGTGTGCGTGAGTGTGTGTGTGTGTGTGGTGTGGGTGTGGGTGTGCGTGCGTGTGTGTGCGTGTGTGTATGTGGCGTGTGTGTGTGTGTGTATATTGTGTGCGTGTGTGTGGCGTGCGTGTGTGGCGTGTATGTGTGTGTGTGTGTGTGTGTGTGTGTGTGTATGTGTCTTGACATGTTAAAGACGAAGACACACTGGATATTAGAGTTACTGCAGAACGTGAGTTGTGTGTGTGTGTGTTGTTGTGTGTGTGTGTGTGTGTGTGAGTGTGTGTGTGTGTGTGTGTGCGTGAATTATGTGTGTGTACATGCGTGTATGGGCGTGTGTGTGTGTGTGTGTGTGTGTGTGTGTGTGTGTGTGTGTACGATGTCTGAACATGTTAAAGACGAAGAAACACTGAATGTTACTGCAGAACGTCTGTGTGTGTGTGTGTGTGTGTGTGTGTGTGTGAGTGTGTGTGTGTGCGTGTGTGCGTGTGTGTGTGTGTGTGTGTGTGTGAGTGTGTGTGTACGATGTCTGAACATGTTAAAGACGAAGAAACACTGAATGTTACTGCAGAACGTCTGTGTGTGTGTGTGAGTGTGTGTGCGTGAGTGTGTGTGTGTACATGCGTGTGTGTGTGCACGTGGGCGTGTGTGCCAAAGTGTTCACCTCAACATCAGACACAGACCCAGGGGTCAGAGGTCAAACAAAGCCTGTGGGTGTGGTTAGGGGAGGGGCCACGGCATGTAACTGCAGGAAACAGGAAGTCGGTATCTTACTACACAGGCGTGACACTGTTCTTTCTTTTCGTCTTTTGTTCACTTGTTAGTTTCTTTTTCTTGTCCTTTCATTTTTCTTTTGTTTGTTTGTTTGTTTGTTTGTTCTTTTTGTTTGTTTGTTTGTTTGTTTGTTTGCTCCTTCTTGTTTTTGTTTGTTCTTCCTCTCATTTGTTTCTTTGTTTTAAACCGTTACGCTTTTCAGATCTTCGGTCTTTCTGATTTCTTTCATCCCTCCATCACACTCAGGTCCACACACACACACACACACACACACACACACACACACACACACACACAGATGGAGAACACGAGATTCTATTAGTTTGACTTTATAGCAGTGAAGTTACACTTGTTTATGAGAGTCAGGATTGTTATGACAGTGATTCGTGTGTATGCGTGCGTGTGTGTGCGCGTGTGTGTGTGCGTGCGTGTGTTTAGGAATGCCGTGTTGCCATTGTGGATGCCTGGAAGTAAAGAGAGAGTGAGTGATGGTGTGCGAGAGGTATGTGGAGGTAGAGAAGGTTCGAGAGGGAAAGAGAGAGAGAGATGGCAGACTGAGGGTGAAGGGAAAATGATGGAGGGAGACGCCGAGACAAAACGGAACAGAGAGAGACTAGGAGAGTTGAAGATGGAGGAGAGAGAGAGAGAGAGAGAGAGAGAGAGAGAGGAGGAAAAACAGGCAGACGAGGAAGGAGAGAGATGGAAAGACAGATGTGACGAGCGGAAGGTGGGTAGGAAATGATAGAAGGGGAGGTGGAGAAAAATATAGAGAGAGAGAGAGAGATGAAAGCAAGATGCAGATTATACACGGAGAGAAAGAGGAGAGTGGAAGAGAGTCAGAGGGAGAGAAGAGAGAAGCAAGGGAATGAGGGAGAGTGTGAAGGAAGGAAAGGGAGATAAAGAGGAGAGAGGAGAGAGGACTTTATTTGGTCAACTGGAGCGAATGATGTTTATGAGAAGGTGGATCTGAGACACAGAGACAGAGAGATAAAGAGCAGAAGACAGAAAGAGGTGCAGAGAGAGACAGATAGAGAGAGAGGTAGAAAGATGGAGAGAGGAAGAGTGAGAGAGAGAGAGAGAAAATGTGACCCAGACAGACTGAGAGAGAGCCAGAGACACAGACAGAAAACAAAGACGGAGAGAGAGAAATAGAAAGACAAACAAGAGAGACAGAGAGGGACAGAGAAGGACAGACAGGGACAGAGAGAGAGAGAGAGAGAGAGATGGACAGAGACAGACATATAGGGACAGAGAGAGAGAGACAGATAGGAACAGAGAGAGAGACAGACAGAGAAAGACAGACAGGGACAGAGACAGCTATAAAGAAATAGACAGATAGGGACCGAGAGAGAGAGAGACAACGATAAAGAAAGAGACAGACAGGGATATAGACAGACAGATAGGGACAGAGAGAGAGAGAGAGACAGACCGCGATAAAGAAAGGGACAGAGAAAGACCGAGAGAGACAGACAGGTGAATGTGTGTGTGAGTGAGAAACAGTATAACTGAGTCAGGGCATTAAACGCTGCTCCATAGCGACTTCGCTAGCTTTACTCTCATCGCGCGCGTCAGCGACGACCGTGTCGTTTGTTTACTCGCGGGCGCTCGCTAGTCTGCCCACTAGGTGTCGCTACGCCGATGAACGTTGTTACGGTGTTTACGCTAGATTGCTGGTTATACTTCAGCACTGACGGTTAAAGGAATGAAGTGCACCGTGAGCAGTAATAATACTGACCGAGATCGGACGGCAGATCGTTTCTGACTAGCATGACTAGCTAGGAAGTGCGTCGCTAGCACATTAGCCGAACAGGATAGCTCTGTAGCCTGTTAGCTAGCTCCGACCGTTAGACGCTCCTTACTCTGGACCGTCGCTCGCTAGTCTGCAGTTTAACAGCCTTCTATGGTGTTTCTGAGTAAAAGCGTCACCTGGTTTGATTTTCCCGTCGGTAAAAAAAAAAAAAAAAATTAAAAATCGCCGCGCAAGCCGGCGATGAAGCTAATAACCCTTCCGCTACATTAACGTGACACTTGATTTCCCCTCTCCTCCAAGCAGACGGGATTTCTGCTTCTTGCATCATCCTCTCCGGAGGAACCTGTTGGGGAAACGACGGTGCCGAACGAGTCGCCGAACCAACCGCGGTGTTAATTGCTTTATTTAAAAAAAAAAAGACGTATAGATGGCGGTGTTGTTTATGTAGAGAAAAAGAGCGCGTGACACGAGGAGTGCGGCTACGCCCGGGGTCACGGTGCATCATTAGAAGACAATGATGGACAGAGAGAGAGAGAGGGGGGGAGGAAGGGCAGAGGAAAAGATTAGCGTTTCCTCTTTGCTCAGCATTATATAGCTGCTGAGGATCCTCCGAGTGAGGATCGAGGAGCGAGTCGCGCCTTTCCCTTATCTCGTAACGAGCAGCAGTGTTTCTGAGCAGAGAGAGAGAGAGAGAGAGAGAGAGAGATCAGGACGGCGCTGACATCCACTCTGCAGACCCCGTATCTGTCCATTTGTCTCGCTTCCTGTTCCGCCAGTGCTCTCGGTTCTGTTTTTATCACACTCGAAATGTAATTAATTCTCTCTCTCTCTCTCTCTCTCTCTCTCTCTCTCTCTCTCTCCGTCTGCTTTCCGTCCTCCGTAATGGCTCTTCTGGCGCCCCTTGCTTTTTAATCCGTCCGTATGACGAGTTTCATTCATTCGTGACACCCGTGATAAGTGCGCTACATCCTCGTCCCGTGTTGGCTAATTACTCCCGAGTCACCTCGCGTTCACGCCCGCGAGCGGCGGGGGAAAAACAACAACCCGTGGGCGTGGCCTGTCCGGTGTTTGACGCGAACGCTACCAGCTACGTACATCTGCTGCGTGCTCCTTTCCGAGCTCTGTTTCTCTCCACGGTGTCTCCGTGTACGTCTAGCGAGAGGTCGGACAGGGCGGGGTATGACGAAGCGGTGATTATACGTGGGGGTTTTTTTTTTCCTCCCGACCAATCAGAATGCAGCGTTCTGCAGCGCGGTGGCTGATGGATGGGGGGTTGTGATGGATCGGAGAAGTCTGATTTGGTTTATTTGAGTTTGCTGACATTAATAATGCAGCTACTTCATCTCCTTACAGTTACTGTTTATTTACATGATCTCACACACACACACACACACACACACACACACACACACACACACACACACACAGAGTGCATTAGTGTGTTTGGGCCCCGGGGGTTAGCACACAGGAGCCGGTCTGATCCTAATTCACAGTTATTAGATTTGTCCCTCAGTAGGGAGCGAAGCTCTGAAAATCACCTCCAGTGGAAAAAGGGGGACTTTAAAATAATCACACGAGTGCTGTCAAGTGTGTGTGTGTACGGTGTGTTGCTGTGTGTGTGTACGTGTGTGTGTGTACGTGTGTACGTGTGTGTAATGCGTGTGTACGTTGTGTGTACGTGTGTGTGTACGGTGTGTACGTGTGTGTGTACGTGTGTGTGTAATGTGTGTATGTGTGTGTGTACGTGTGTGTGTAATGGGGTATGTGTGTGTACTGTGTGTATGCGTGTGTGTGTACGTGTGTGTGTACGTGTGTGTACGTGTGTGTGTGTACGTGTGTGTGTGTGTACGTGTGTGTACGTGTGTGTATGTGTGTGTACGTGTGTGTGTACGTGTGTGTGTACGTGTGTATGTGTGCGTACGTGTGTGTGTGTGTAGCGTGTGTGTTACGTGTGTGTGTGTGTACGTGTGTGTACGTGTGTATACGTGTGTGTGTGTGTGTGTGTGTGTGTGTGTACGTGTGTGTGTGTATACGTGTGTGTGTACGTATGTGTACGTGTGTGTACGTGTGTGTGTACGTGTGTGTGTAATGCGTGTGTGTGTACGTGTGTGTGTACGCGTGTGTGTGTGTGTATGTATACGTGTGTATACGTGTGTGTGTATACGTGTGTGTGTACGTGTGTGTGTGTGTACGTGTGTGTGTGTACGTGTGTGTGTACGTGTACTGTGTGTGTGTGTGTATGTGGTTACGTGTGTGTGTGTGTGCGTGTGCGTGTGTGTGTGTGTGCTGTGTACGTGTGTGTGTACGTGTGTGTGTGTGTATGTGTGTGTGTGTGTGTACGTGTGTGTGTACGCTGTGTGTACACGTGTGTGTGTGTACGTATGTGTGTGTGTGTATGTGTGTGTGTGTGTACGTGTGTGTGTACGTGTGTGTGTGTGTGTGTGTATGTGTGTTAGTGTATGTGTGTGTATATGCGTGT
>CM022776.1:17889610-17907110 GCA_012411365.1 Ameiurus melas
CTGAGACTTCTCAGAACGGTTTGAATCTGCCTCGGCGTTTTCCTGCGATTCATCGCGTGCTGTCGCTCGTTAGAAACGATTGTGCGTGCGGGAATCCGAAGAAGAAGAAACAAGGGCGCCGGCGGTTTTTCACATCCGAGCGTTAATTATAGATCAGCGCTACAGCTGACACGTCCGTCTGTCAAATCGAACCGGACAGATTTCTGCCCTCGGCCGTCTTTCTTTCTATTAAAGGGCTAGGACGGAAGTGTTCAATTGGGACAAGAAGTTCCTGAACATTGGCAAGAACGTTCTGGAACACTGAATACTGCTCTCTAGAACACAAACTAGCTCGCTCTGGAGCACGAGCTAGAACGTGCGTGCTAAATTGGGAAAAGAAAATGGGTACTAAGAAGAACGAGAACGCTGGCTAGAACACTGTGGAACACTGAATGGCGCTTTTTTTTTTTTTTAAGAACACAAAATAGCTCACTCTGGAGCACGAGCTAGAACGGAAGTGTAAAATTGGAAGTTCTAGAACATTGGCTACAGCGTTCTGGAACACGGAATGGTTCATTTTAGAACCAAAACTAGGCCGGTCTGAAAAGTGAGAGCTAGAGCGTGCGTGTTAAATCGGGAGAAGAAAAATGTTGACCAAGTTCCAGAACATTGGCTAGAACGTTCTGGAACACGGAATGGTGCTTTCTAGAAAACAAACTAGCTCACTCTGGAGCACGAGCTAGAACGGAAGTGTGACAATTTGGGGGTAAATGGGGATGTCGTTCTAAAATAATTCGAGAACACTGAGGAAGACTGAATGGTACATTCTAGAACACAAACTAGTTCACTCTGGAACATGAGCTAGAACGTGCGTGTTAAATTGGAAAAAGGAAATGGGGACAAAGTTCTAGAACATTGTCTGGAACGTTGTTGAACACGGAATGGTGCTTTTGAGAACACGTACTAGGCCACTCCGGAACACTAAAGTGGATAAAGAAAGTGTGGATGTAGATCTAGAACATTGGCCGGTTCATTCCGGAAACGCAGAATGGTGCGTCGCGCAATACTGATTAGCACGTTCTAGAAGACGCATTTGCTCACTGAGGGCAGTTCTGTGACACTGGGTAGCGCGTTCCACATCACTAAATCGGACGCTGGTTAGAGCTCATTCTAGAACATGGGTCAGATTTGTTTGTTTGTTTGTTTGTTTATTAAAATTTCTCAGTAGCTGTAAAAGCACAGAACTGAAGTGTAGCTCTTGTACAGCGTGTAATAAACCCTACTGGAAGCGATGCTCTGACGCCTCGGAGAGAACCGGGGACTCTGTTCTCCAGAGGAATGAAGAGGGGACTTGAGGTTGAATAGCTGAATGGTTTGATGTACAGCAGAAACAGAAGACATGGATGATGAAGTAGGGGTCCAGGAGAGTTCACTATACACAAAAGCCTATATTAAGCAGTTTGCCGTTGTGGTATTGGAAGCATGAGAGCGCAGCCGTGACCTCCCGCCATGGGAATTAATCTCTGTCCCTCTGCGCTACAGACAGAACGCAGCTCCGCGCCCGCGCCGTTTGGTAAAATCCAAGCCGACGGGTTCTAATCCTCGGACCGGCGCCAGCAACCCATGCCTCGAATACCACGGGATCACGTGACCCGCGTTCGTGATGTAGGCAAGCGAGCTCTTCAGTTCAGTTCTCTCTGGTGGCAAAGCTCAAGACTTGTATACGAATATGTTGTAGCTATTACACTGCTCTCATTTTGTTCTTAAAAAAATATTCAAGAATTGCACTTACGAATCTTCTTCTTACGAGTTTATCTTACGAACCTTCTTAGAGTTTATCTTACGAACTTTCTTAGAGTTTATCTTACGAATCTTCTTAGCGTTAATCTTACGAACTTTCTTAGATAATCTTACGAACTTCCTTAGAGTTTATCTTACGAACTTCCTTAGAGTTTATCTTACGAACTTCCTTAGAGTTTATCTTACGAATCTTCTTAGCGTTAATCTTACGAACTTCCTTAGAGTTTATCTTACGAACTTTCTTAGAGTTTATCTTACGAACTTTCTTAGATAATCTTACGAACTTCCTTAGAGTTTATCTTACGAACTTCCTTAGAGTTTATCTTACGAACTTCCTTAGAGTTTATCTTACGAATCTTCTTAGCGTTAATCTTACGAACTTCCTTAGAGTTTATCTTACGAATCTTCTTAGCGTTAATCTTACGAACTTCCTTAGAGTTTATCTTACGAACTTTCTTAGAGTTTATCTTACGAACTTTCTTAGAGTTTATCTTATGAACTTTCTTAGAGTTTATCTTACGAATCTTCTTAGCGTTTATCTTACGAACTTCCTTAGAGTTTAAACTTTCTTAGCGTTTATCTTACGAACCTTCTTAGAGTTTATCTTACGAACTTTCTTAGAGTTTATCTTACAAATCTTCTTAGCGTTTATCTTACGAACTTCCTTAGAGTTTAAACTTTCTTAGCGTTTATCTTACGAACCTTCTTAGAGTTTATCTTACGAACCTTCTTAGAGTTTATCTTACGAACTTCCTTAGAGTTTATCTTACGAACCTTCTTAGAGTTTATCTTACGAACTTCCTTAGAGTTTATCTTACGAACTTTCTTAGAGTTTATCTTACGAATCTTCTTAGCGTTAATCTTACGAACTTTCTTAGAGTTAATCTTACGAACTTCCTTAGAGTTTATCTTACGAATCTTCTTAGCGTTAATCTTACGAACTTTCTTAGAGTTAATCTTACGAACTTCCTTAGAGTTTATCTTACGAATCTTCTTAGCGTTAATCTTACGAACTTTCTTAGAGTTAATCTTACGAACTTCCTTAGAGTTTATCTTACGAACTTCCTTAGAGTTTATCTTACGAACTTCCTTAGAGTTTATCTTACGAATCTTCTTAGCGTTAATCTTACGAACTTCCTTAGAGTTTATCTTACGAATCTTCTTAGCGTTAATCTTACGAACTTCCTTAGAGTTTATCTTACGAACTTCCTTAGAGTTTATCTTACGAACTTTCTTAGAGTTTATCTTACGAACTTCCTTAGAGTTTATCTTACGAACCTTCTTAGAGTTTATCTTACGAACTTCCTTAGAGTTTATCTTACGAACTTTCTTAGAGTTTATCTTACGAACTTCCTTAGAGTTTATCTTACGAACCTTCTTAGAGTTTATCTTACGAACTTCCTTAGAGTTTATCTTACGAACTTTCTTAGAGTTTATCTTACGAACTTTCTTAGAGTTTATCTTACGAACTTCCTTAGAGTTTATCTTACGAACCTTCTTAGAGTTTATCTTACGAACCTTCTTAGAGTTTATCTTACGAACTTCCTTAGAGTTTATCTTACGAACCTTCTTAGAGTTTATCTTACGAACTTCCTTAGAGTTTATCTTACGAACTTTCTTAGAGTTTATCTTACGAACTTCCTTAGAGTTTATCTTACGAACTTCCTTAGAGTTTATCTTACGAACCTTCTTAGAGTTTATCTTACGAACTTCCTTAGAGTTTATCTTACGAACCTTCTTAGCGTTTATCTTACGAACTTCCTTAGAGTTTAAACTTTCTTAGCGTTTATCTTACGAACCTTCTTAGCGTTTATCTTACGAACTTCCTTAGTTTATCTTACGAACTTCCCTAGTTTATCTTACGAACTTCCCTAGTTTATCTTACGAACTTCCTTAGAGTTGAAACTTTAAGTTCTTTTTTAAGAACATTTTCATGAATCCGGGCCCTGGTTCCTCTCAGGGGTTCTATCACTTAGCGGTCCAGACACGGGTTCCTGTCCAACGTCTCCGCCACAAGGTTCAGCTAAAAGCGCTGTATGAATAAAATTCTATTCCACGTGCAGGCTAAGCGCTGTACGCAGATTGGTTTTTATATAACTGCAAGAAAAAACAAAAAAAAAAACCCACATCAAAGGCTTAATTTATATCCAGTCCTGCATGTATCAGTATGATAATTTAGAAACCGAAACCGCCTCATATATCATAAATCCGTTTTCCAGTTTGTGCCCCCCCTCTCTTTCTTTCTTTCTTTCTTTCTTCTCTCTCTCTCTCTCTCTCTCTCTCTCTCTCTCTCTCCTGTTCCATTAGCAGTGTTTTTTATTTATTTATTTATTTTTTTATCTGGAACGCACGTAATCTCCGTTTGCTTTCATATCCACAGAGTGATGTATAGTCTTTTTCTTTCTGTAATGATTTTCTTTTCCCCTCCTCCACTATGCATGTCATCAGCATATTTCTGCCCGGAGGCCATCTATAACCATATTCATGGCATTTGCATGTCACCGCTGTCCTAACAAATGACGAAACGTAATGAAATGCGTGATTAGCATGCACAGGGAACGCGCAGGCTTGGCGTCTTCTTCGCTCTGGGTTGGGTTTTTATTTTATTTTTTTTCCAGCATCGTTATCGTTTCCTTCCTTTTATTTACATACACGTGGCAGACACGTCTAGCTCGTTAGTCGGCTTAGTGATCGGTCGGCTTGATGATTTAAAAAAAAAAAAAAAAAAGAAAGCGAAACTTCGCAGGTTTATTTTTAACACCCGGCTGAATACAGATTTTTCGACCGAGTCATCGTGCTAACGCGGTCGTCCTGCACGTCGCGGACACCGCTAGCTCGCTAGTTAGCTTGTAATCTAGTTAGCTAGATAAAAGGTTTGCTCTGAATTAACTAAACGTGACACACTAGCGCCACATTCGCTTGTTAATTGTTAGCTAGCTAATACACAAATGGTTCATGTTCTTTTTCCTTTTATTTGAATACGTTAGCCTGTTTGGCGTTAGCTAGCTAATGTACATAAGATATAAAACATCACACGAGATATTTGTTTTTTGTTGTTGTTGTTGTTGTTGAGGATGTGAGACAGTGATGCTAAAGGGCTGCGCAGGGCAACGTTGGTGTTTTCGTTTCGCTACATAATTGATGACTAGCGCCATCAAGCGGTAGCTAATTATTTGTTTGCTAGCCGAGGTGAACGAGATTATCACTCGTGAGGCGTGAAGATTATACGGCGCGCATTTTGGTACGTTCTGATACAATAATGATGTAACGTAAGGTAACAGTCTGTAGACGCAGAAACGTGTAGACACAAACACAGCTGGTTAGCAGAGTGAACCTGTGCGAACGAGAGAGCTAACGTAAACGAGCTGTGAGGCGAATATAAACCCTGCACGTGTTCGCACGTCTTTCATTAAACAGCTCCACACTCCCGAGGCCCCCGGGAGCAGGTGAAGCTAATAGCAACTTTGTGTTTCTAAAACAAACACAGGTGGTTTTCCTCTCGGTGGGTCTGGGCAGCACTTAATGGAATTCTGCGAATGAACCAAAAACTACCACCAGATGTATGCCGTAGCATGCCAGAAATGTACTCTGATTAGCATTCTCCTGCTCAGTTTTTCCACTCTGGCGCTCTCCCAGCATGCACCGAGTGATCAGACTCCACACTATTGGCGATAGATCAGTCTTCATTAAGGCTTTCTAAAGGCTTCCGTCTCGCGTTAATTGGATTAGCGATTTGTTATCTGTGCTGTCAGTTGGAGTCTCAGCGGGTCGTTGGAGATTACGGCCACCGTGTCGCGCCCCGTGTTTCCCTCCAGTTGATCACTTAATGACTTGTTTAGCCAATTTCCCGCCTGCGTTCAGATTGATGCCGAGGAAACGTCGGCGCGAAGGGAACGCAGATGAAGCCGCGTGGTCGTCATTTATGTACTCGTCGCGTTTACTGCTGACTTCCTGCTGGCGTACGTCTCGACTTGATTGAGTTAGCTTTCCTCATAGCACAGCGCTGCTGAATTCTCAGATCACGATTTTCCAAAGCAGCCGCACTGACAGTAGTTCGGGCTGAAACGTGTACATACTGATTGTTTAGTCTCTCTCGCTAACGAAGTTTCACTTAAGCATTAGCTGATCCAGCTCTCTGATTCTCACCTCTGGTTGCTAGCAAGAGAGCTAGCCGCCAGATAAGTTAGTAAATTAAGCTGATCCAGCCTCCTGACTGACTTCTGGTTGCTAGCAAGAGAGCTAACTCGCCAGATAAGTTAGCAAATTAAGCTGATCCAGCCTCCTGACTGACTTCTGGTTGCGAGCAAGAGAGCTAACTCGCCAGATAAGTTAGCAAATTAAGCTGATCCAGCCTTCTGACTGACTTCTGGTTGCTAGCAAGAGAGCTAACTCGCCAGATAAGTTAGCAAATTAAGCTGATCCAGCCTCCTGACTGACTTCTGGTTGCTAGCAAGAGAGCTAACTCGCCAGATAAGTTAGCAAATTAAGCTGATCCAGCCTCCTGACTGACTTCTGGTTGCTAGCAAGAGAGCTAACTCGCCAGATAAGTTAGTAAATTAAGCTGATCCAGCCTCCTGACTGACTTCTGGTTGCCAGCAAGAGAGCTAACTCGCCAGATAAGTTAGCAAATTAGCTGATCCAGCCTCTGACTGACTTCTGGTTGCTAGCAAGAGAGCTAACTCGCCAGATAAGTTAGCAAATTAAGCTGATCCAGCCTCCTGACTGACTTCTGGTTGCAGGCAAGAGAGCTAACTCGCCAGATAAGTTAGCAAATTAAGCTGATCCAGCCTTCTGACTGACTTCTGGTTGCTAGCAAGAGAGCTAACTCGCCAGATAAGTTAGCAAATTAAGCTGATCCAGCCTCCTGACTGACTTCTGGTTGCTAGCAAGAGAGCTAACTCGCCAGATAAGTTAGCAAATTAAGCTGATCCAGCCTCCTGACTGACTTCTGGTTGCTAGCAAGAGAGCTAACTCGCCAGATAAGTTAGTAAATTAAGCTGATCCAGCCTCCTGACTGACTTCTGGTTGCGAGCAAGAGAGCTAACTCGCCAGATAAGTTAGCAAATTAAGCTGATCCAGCCTTCTGACTGACTTCTGGTTGCTAGCAAGAGAGCTAACTCGCCAGATAAGTTAGTAAATTAAGCTGATCCAGCCTCCTGACTGACTTCTGGTTGCTAGCAAGAGAGCTAACTCGCCAGATAAGTTAGTAAATTAAGCTGATCCAGCCTTCTGACTGACTCCCTACCACCATCTTGTATATCGCCACCTTGCTAGCTAATCTGTCTGAGCTCGGTTGCTAGCAAGAGCGCTAACCCGCCAAGTAAATTACACTAACCCAGCCTCGTCTCTACCGCTATCTTGTATACGTAAAAAAATTCGTATACGCTTCCTTCGTTTCGGATCCTTCAAAAGTGTTGTAATTATTCCGGGCATCCACACACCGCTCAACGGTGCGGATTTCCCGTGTTCTAAAGTATAAACCGCCTGAGCTTCGGCGCATTACGCAGAGCCTGGGCGATCCCACGTCGTGCGTCCCGCGCTCGCATCTATTTCCCCTCGTTCATTAATATTCGCCGAGCGATTCAGGGAGTCTCTGTCGCCCCTGGATTTGCGATTATGCTAATGCTAATTGAAAGCGTGCGGTCTGACATTTCATCCTAAATCATGAGTAGCGGCGTCACAACGGAATCGAATGTCGTCCCTCGTGACTCTTTTCTTCTCCGAGCTCACGTTCTCCACTTCTCCTTTTCTGACCTCTTTTCATCTCTTTCTTTATTTCTTTCTCGTCTTTCATGCAAGCCGATGATTACGCTGTAATTTGCTGCTGTTAGCGATTGTGTGTGTGTGTGTGTGTGTGTGTGTGTGTGAGGCCTCCTTGTTCAGATGTAAATAGAGGGGAATTTTAGAAATGTCCTGGAGAGATTGTGAGTCCTGATAAAACGGTGTGACTCGATTCCCACAATGCTTTTGTTTGTCCCTGTGTGTGTGTGTGTGTGTGTGTGTGTGTTAGCTTCACACACACATCTCACACTTTTGACAAGTGACTTTTGGCCTCTTTTGCATGGTGTAACGCGATCGTAGGGAAGCGTAGGGAAATCGGAGCAGATTTGTTTGATGATTTTTTTTTCTTTCTTGTCTTTCTGGTAATGAATAATGAAGCGCAGGCTGCCGCATTCAAATCCGAGAGAAACATCTCGCTATCGCCTCTCTCGTTTTACGCCCCGTTTGTTTACTTTGGCACCGCGAAAGTGAGAATGTGTGTTTCGCAGCCAAATTTTTAAGCAGATGTTAGGAGCCGGAAACGTGTCGGCCACCGGAGCTGAATGATACACAGAATGAAATCTTCGTAATGTGTGTGTTGTGTGTGTGTGTGTGTGTGTGTGTGTGTGTGAGAGCTGTGCCTGCACTGTCGACTGCGCCGGGCTTGTAGTTTACACATTTTATAATTATAGCCCATTATTTACCATTCAGTTATTATTATTACTATTAATAATAATAAAGTTCTGTATCCCTACAAGGTACAAACTATTAACCGACCTCACTTACAAAACCGGATACAAAGATATTTATGCCTAAATTGTTGGTAATACACAATTAAACATGATGTTCATGTAAAATCCACTCGGGGGGGAGGGGAGGGACATTCGTATCTACGTTAACAGATTTGTCGATTAAGACGGATAAGACTTTTGCCGTTGACTTTGGATCAAAGTAACTGCGGCGTATAAAAGGAGGAGGAGTTAGTTCGTATCTATGGTGGTGTACGCGCCGCCGTGGCTGAAACGCGTTACCGTGAGCTTAGCCTTTTCACAGTGATTTGTGGGCGTGGCTAAACGTAAAACGGTCGTTTGGGTGATTTTACGGCTGATTTGGCGCTGATCGGCAAGAATACTTTCGGACGTCTGACGGGGATTTTTAGTGTGACATTTTTAACAGAAATTTAAGATCTTATTATGTTGCTTCAGTGATTTTTAAAGGAGCACTACAGTAGTCCCCCCTAAAAAATGCCTTCCCTTAGTGCGTTATTTCTCGAAATGCACAGTTTTGGAGCATTTCCTTACACTGTCGGTGTGAGAAAAGCACCACATGGGAGGGAAAAACATCCTTTTTTATTTCATTTAAATGGTGCAAGTTAGAGATGACACAATGCCGCTTTTTCTTCTCTGATAGCAATATCAAACCCTTGAGTATCAGCTGATGTCGATACCCATCCAACACTGTTTTCCTGAACCCTCTACGCCATGAATTATTACATTACGTCAGAAAGGGTTTTAGGGATTGTTATTGTTTGAATTTGTCTTCAGGAGGCGTATTTGGTAAATTGTTGCCGTCTGGCAACATAGCGCAGTGGTGGAAAATATCATATAGGCAAAAAAATTAAAATAATTCCAGTTACTGTATTTTCCTAGGTGACGAATCTTTTTACAATTCTTTCTCTTGAAACGTAACATTTAGAAAATAAGGTGTAATTGCAAACTGTCTGAAATTACATCCTTTTTTAATTTCTTTAAAAAATAAATATACTATTCGAAAAAGCCTAGTGTGTTTTTGTTTGTTTGTTTATTTGTTGTTGTTGTTGTTTGTTGTGTAGGCCTGTTTCAATTCATGAACGCACAAACCACAGTTCTATTAAATCTAATTTAATTTACAGCTTTAAAATGTTTCTTTTTAACTGAAGCACTTGCTTCCTAAAATGGAATGATCTAATTTATTTATTATAAGCAGGAGTGTCAATGTAATCAGATCAATTTTAACAGAATTATTATTTTTAAAAACTTTTCCATTTGTTATAGGATCAGATTTGTTTTCTGTGATATCCAAGCCACCGATTTTTACATTTTTATTTATTTACTTATTTTTATTATTTTTTTGCTGGTATAGCTTCGATATCCATACTGGGTCTCGTTTCAGTTCCATCTCTAAAAACAATAAACGATTTGTTCATGTACTTACACTAGTCCTCTTACTCCAGCTTTAAACTGTAACGCTGAACCATCACAGGAAATTTCTAGTTAGCATTGTTATAGTTAGCATTCTTATAGTTAGCATTGTTATAGTTAGCATTGTTATAGTTAGCATTGTTATAGTTAGCTATAGTTAGCATTGTTATAGTTAGCTGTAGTTAGCATTGTTATAGTTAGCTGTAGTTAGCATTGTTATAGTTAGCTATAGTTAGCATTGTTATAGTTAGCTGTAGTTAGCATTGTTATAGTTAGCTATAGTTAGTATTATTATAGTTAGCATTGTTATAGTTAGCTATAGTTAGCATTGTTATAGTTAGCTATAGTTAGCATTGTTATAGTTAGCTGTAGTTAGCATTGTTATAGTTAGCATTGTTATAGTTAGCATTGTTATAGTTAGCTATAGTTAGTATTGTTATAGTTAGCATTGTTATAGTTAGCATTGTTATAGTTAGCTATAGTTAGTATTGTTATAGTTAGCATTGTTATAGTTAGCATTGTTATAGTTAGCTATAGTTAGCATTGTTATAGTTAGCTATAGTTAGCGTTGTAATAGTTAGCTATAGTTAGCATTGTTATAGTTAGCATTGTTATAGTTAGCTATAGTTAGCGTTGTTATAGTTAGCATTGTTATAGTTAGCTGTAGTTAGCATTATTATAGTTAGCATTGTTATAGCAACGCTTATAAAGGTGAGGTTTCAGCGTTAAAGGTTGCGTGAAAGACGTAAAAGCAGCATCGACGTCCATTTTCTTAGCGGACACATAAAGGACAAGTGCGATGGTTTGTTCAAAATAAAGAAGCTTATTGCCGAGTTGTTTCAGTGCCCGCCATTGCACGACATTTTTCAAAATCTGGTCACAATATTAAAAAAATGTAGATAAAACATATTGTGCGTTTGTATGATTTTGTGTGGAAATTCACAACGAAAGAAAATCTCGGAAGGATTTTCATCGTGGTGGGGGGAATCTCCCGCATCTCTGCAGGAACTGTGCGTTTACAGAGACGGGGGCTCAAACGCCGTGATGTGTTTCTGCACCGCGGTTGTAATTTTCTTGACTGATTGCATTTTTTTCCCCCTCAATTTCGTTTCGTTTTCTATTTTCATCAACCGTTCTGCCCGCTCTGTTGTTTTCGGTAATGATGCCCAGCAGATGAAAAAAAAAAAGTCTCACACACACACACACGGTTAATTCGCATTAATATCGGCATTCTCCACACACCATTCCTGCACGTCCCGATTGCCACTGACGAGTTCAAGAAGGGGCGGAGCCTATGTTCAACCCGGTCGGCTAATCGCAGACTTGGTATATGATCTGATGCACGACGCTAGCGCTTTTTCGTGTTTTTGTCTACGCAGACTACGTAGCATAAAGAAATATCTTTGCTATAAACGCTGGTTTTCACTTTAGTCGACTGACCGGCCAGCACGGATAGCGTGAGCGTAACCTCTTTAGCGGTGGATTTGAGACATTTCGTAGTTAGAAGCGTTTGCTGTGGCAAGCTAGCTAATGTTACCGTCTTTAGCGATGGCGTATGGTATAATAATACGTTTGCAGCTTAAGTTAACTCATGAGGACCTTCCATTGATATCATTACTAACGAAGCTAATTAATGCTAGGCTATAAATAAACCCACCTCAAGATCAGTAATTTATTTATTTATTTTTACTTTAATTGTTTTGGTAAATAAAAAAAAGGAACAATAACAACAATTAGCCAAATATCCCCACAAGGTCTGTCAGTTAGTCCTGTTCCTGTAGGGAAATTTGGTCCCTACCAAGATGTAAAAACATGCACACGCACAACACACACACGCACACAAATTCACGTTCTGTAGTCCCTTCTCTCTCTCTCTCTCTCTCTCTCTCTATTTATCTGTGTCTCTATCTATCTGTCTCTCTCTCTCTCCATCTGTCTATCTATCTGTCTCTCTCTCTCCATCTGTCTCTCTCTCTATCTGTCTCTATCTATCAGTCTCTCTCTCTATCTGTCTCTCTCTATCTATCTGTCTCTCTCTCTCTCTATCTGTCTCTCTCTATCTATCTGTCTCTCTCTCTCTATCTGTCTCTCTCTATCTATCTGTCTCTCTCTCTCTATCTGTCTCTCTCTTATCTGTCTATCTATCTGTCTCTCTCTATCTGCTCTCTCTATCTATCTGTCTCTCTCTCTCTCTATCTGTCTCTCTCTATCTATCTGTCTCTCTCTCTCTATCTGTCTCTATCTATCTGTCTCTATCTATCAGTCTCTCTCTCATCTGTCTCTATCTATCTGTCTCTCTCTCTCTCTATCTGTCTCTCTCTCATCTATCTGCTCTCTCTCTCTATCTGTCTCTCTATCTATTTGTCTCTCTCTCTCATCTGTCTCTATCTATCAGTCTCTCTCTTTATCTGTCTCTCTCTATCTATCTGTCTCTCTCTCTCTCTATCTGTCTCTCTCTTCTATCTGTCTCTCTCTCTCTATCTGTCTCTCTCTATCTATCTGTCTCTCTATCTTGTCTCTCTCTCTATCTGTCTCTCTATCTATCTGTTTCTCTCTATCTATCAGTCTCTCTCTCTATCTGTCTCTCTATCTTTTATCTCTATCTGTTCTATCCATCTGTCTCTTCTCCATCTGTCTCTCTCTATCTCTTTTCTCTCCCTATCTGTCTATCTATCTGTCTCTCTCTCCATCTGTCTCTCTCTATCTATCTATCTCTCTCTCTCTCTCTATCTGTCTCATCTATCTATCTATTTATCTTCTCTCTCTCTATCTGTCTCTCACTCATCTGTCTCTCTCTCTCATCTGCTCTCTATCTATCTGTCTCCTCTCTATCTGTCTCTACTTTATCAGTCTCTCTCTCTATCTGTCCTATCTGTCTCTCTCTTATCTGTCTATCTATCTGTCTCTCTCTCTCTCCATCTGTCTCTCTCTATCTATCTCTCTCTCTCTCTCTCTCTCTCTATCTGTCTCTATCTATCAGTCTCTCTCTATCTGTCTCTCTCTATGTATCTGTCTCTCTCTCTCTATCTGTCTCTATCTATCAGTCTCTCTCTCTATCTGTCTCTCTCTCTCTCTATCTATCTCTCTGACTCTCTCTCTCACTCTCTCTATCTCTCTATCAGAGTGTAACGCTGTTTTATGGAGTCCCTTTGGTTCCGCTGTGTGGGTTATAGGCCTACTGATTGCTGATGACCGTTCTGAAACACACACACACACACACACACACACACACACACACACACACACACACACACACACCGGGGGCCATTAGAGCAGACTGTGCCATGTCCTGTTGCTGGATGACTTAATCACTGATCTTAATCTCACACACAGTGAGCGAGAGAGAGAGAGAGAGAGAGAGAGAGAATGAGAGCCGATGTGAAAGCGCTCTGAATAACAGAGCTCAGTCGTCTTGTAGCTGTACAGCGTGTGTAGCATCTTCTCTTTGCTCCGTTCCGTTCTCCTCATTCGTCTATTCTCGTTTCAGTCTCAGTCGTCGGCAGCCATGACGCCCCTGATCGGACTCTTCTGGCTGGTCCAGTTGGCGAGTTCTGCATTCCCAGAGGAACCCGGACCCCTCAACACCATCCCCACTGAAGGTAAGGACACCGCGGCACGCTGCGACCGGTAGCCTCATTTACGTCTGTAAACTCGAATAACTCCGTTTCTTTCCGTACGTACCGTTCCTTCGAGTTGTTCTTCTTGACTCGCTGATGGGTTTTTTTTTTTTTTGGTTATTTTCTTGGCTAACTCAAACCCATTATTAGAGAATGTGTTGCCTTTTCAGACGAACCCAAACCCTTAAAGCACCACAAGGAGCACTCAAATAGTTAACGGTCATGAAAACACCTCATCAGAGTTCACCTTACTGCAGCTTTAATCTGCGTCAGTTAAAACGTTCTGTTTGCCTTTTTGTACCGTTTCATTGCACAAGTTGTTTAGAGGAACCCCGAACCCCTAAATACCTCCGCCATTAACCTACGCATTAACCGGCTCAAATCAGTACGAAGCATTGGAGGTACTGTAAATGACCTCGGTTGGGAAATTAAATTGAGTAACTAAACGAACCGTGTGCCCGGGTTCATTAAGTCATCGGACTTACTACTTGAACTACTTATATATATATATATATACACACCTGATTTAATGCTGTTTAACGCGTAGGTTCAATTTCTTTAAGTTGTTTCCTTGAGTCATTCAGTACGTTTACACGGACGACGATAATCCGATTAAGACGATACTCTGATTAAGAAACGAGCATGTGAACAGAGATTATTGATGACCTTAATCCGATTAAAGTCATACTCGGAGTAAACACAAACGGAATGAAGACGTGTGGAGTATTCCTGTTTTAGTCGCGTTACAGACACGTACACACCTTAATCACACTATTAACGTCGTGGGAGAGTTTTCACCGCGTTGTGAGACAGGACACGTACACACACGGCAGCGCTCGACTGTTTGACGGCGAACAAGAGAGCACGGCTGCGTCCCAAACCGCGTACTACTACGTACTACTGTATATAGTAGGAGAAATACACGTATCTCGGCTACTATATAGACGGTAAGTATGCGGTTTGGGACGCAGCCCACGGCTTCAAGCAGTCGTCTATTCGCACGTACAGCACGACAAATAATCAACCGCACTGGAAGCTTTCGTAAAATTACAAATAAAAACACCCGAAACTGTATACAGTCCCGTAACGAAGACCAACTGTACGTCGAGACCTGAAATTCTGGAGGGGACGTCGGACGGCGTGGCGTGGGGACGTGATGACGTGTGACCTTAATCCATCTGTGTTCTATTACACGTCAAACCTGTACAAGAAAGGAGTATTCTAAAAGCGACTCATGTAAACACCTTAATCAGAATATCGTCTTATTCAGAATACGGTCAGTAATTAGATTAGTGCTGTCCGAGTAAACGTCGTCTACGTAAACGTGGTCTAACTCAAACCAATGTTTGGAATGGTCCTGTTCAGAGGAACCCGAATGCCTGAAGCAAACCCGAAACCGCTCCGAATGTTTGACTTCAATGGAAACGCGTAATCGGAATTCACATTAGTTAGGATCGGACTCGCGGGCTCATGCTTGCGTTGGATTGTTTTTACATATTAGCCATCAGATTGGATTTGTTTAGTACTTTAAGGTATTTGAGTTGCATCAGATAATACAACACGCTGTACCGTACTTAACCCTAAACCATTCAAATAAACGCCTCGAGCGACTTGCTTTACCGTGACTCGGTTTAAGTGTAAACAAAACCAATAATTGGACCACATGCTGCGTTTCTGGAGGAATCCGGACCCCTAATGCGCCCTAAAGCACTCGATTAGCGGACTGTCCTCAAACGGCATAATGAGACCGACTTCCTCGAGTCGCTTGAGTGAACGACCTCGTTTAGATCGGCCTCAACGGCGCTTAAACGAATGATTACAACGTACGCAAACGCGACAACGGACGAGAGGCTGACGGGGGGGGGCGGGTCTTATCGGATCGGATCTAGAGAGAATGAAAGTGAGCGAGAGATGGAGAGGTATGAGGAGGATGGAGAGAGGGAGAGGGAGGAGCGGTGGTGGAGAGGTACTTCGGTGTTAAGTGCGGTCGAGGTCGAGGAGACACTTCGTCATGTCACGGTCCGTCTGAACCTGTAGTTTTTATGTAGCGCTGGAAGACTCTATAAACGTTCATATCTCATGTCGGGTACTTTGTTGTCTTTTCTTGATTTTTTTTTTCCCGTAAAGCTGTTTGTGGCTCCGTGTAAATGTTACAGATGCTATAAATAAACACTTATATTACATTTATTTTTTAAGTCACAGACTAGACATATTTGTTCTGTCTCTCTCTCTCTCTCTTCTCTGTCTCTCTTTCTCTGTTTCTCTCTCTGTCTCTCTCTGTCTCTATATCTGTTTCTATCTCTCTCTGTCTCCCTTTCTTGTCTCTCTCTGTCTCTTTTTCTCTGTCTCTCTCTCTCGCTGTCTCTCTGTCTCTCTCTCTGTCTCTCTCTCTCTCTCTCTGTCTGTCTCTCTCTGTCTCTTTTTCTCTGTCTCTCTCTCTCTCTCTCTGTCTCTCTCTCTCTCTCTCTGTGTCTCTCTCTCTGTCTCTTTCTCTCTCTCTCTCTCGCTGTCTCTCTGTCTCTCTCTCTCTCTCTGTGTCTCTCTCTGTCTCTTTTTTCTCTGTCTCTCTCTCACGCTTTCTGTCTCTTCTCTCTCTGTCTCTCTCTCTCTCTGTCTCCCTTTTCTTGTCTCTTCTCTGCTCTCTCTCTCTCTCACTGTCTCTTCTCGTCTCTCTCTCTGTCTCTCTCTCTCTCTCTCTCTCTCTGTCTCTTTTTCTCTGTCTCTCTTCTCTCTCTCTCTCTCTCTGTCTCTCTCTGTCTCTGTCTCTCTATCTCTGTTTCTCTCTCTCTCTCTTTGTCTCCCTTTCTTGTCTCTCTCTGTCTCTCTCTCTCTCACTGTCTCTCTCGGTCTCTTTTTCTCTGTCTCTCTCTCTCTCGCTGTCTCTCTGTCTCTCTTTGGCTCTCTGTCTGTCTCTCTCCCTTTGTCTCGCTCTCTGTCTGTCTCTCTGTCTCTCTCTCTCGCTGTCTCTCTGTCTCTCTTTGGCTCTCTGTCTGTCTCTCTCCCTTTGTCTCGCTCTCTGTCTGTCTCTCTCTGTCTCTCTCCCTTTGTCTCGCTCTCTGTCTGTCTCTCTCTGTCTCTCTCCCTTTGTCTCGCTCTCTGTCTGTCGCTCTCTATCTCTGTTTCTCTCTCTCGCTGTCTCTCTCTCTCTGTCTGTCTCTCTCTGTCTCTCTCTCTCTCTCTCCAGTCGTGAGGAGGTATCCGGTCTTCCTCGGCCGTGCTCATAGCTCGTCCGTGAATCAGGAGCCGTTACACATCCAGAGAGTCCTGCAGGTCAACCGCACGCTCTACATCGGGGCCAGGTAGGAGCGCCGTGTGTAAACTAACGCACCGTTCATCTCGCGCTTCGGACCTGCGGCACATTTCTGCGGGGTCCGGCGCAGTTCGTTAATAATCGTCGTCGTCGCGACCCGCCTACTTTGGCCGGACCGACATTCCAAAAGACCTTCTTTAGCAGCGTTTCAGCCGCGTTCCATAAGAAGAGGAGTTCACGCAGATGCAGAACCGTCAGGTTGGAGTTTATATAGAAACGCCGGTTTCCCCGTGATCCGCAGCGAGCGGATCTGATTAAACAGAACGCGGCAGCGATACGGTAGGAAGTAAACACTTCACGGCTGGTAAAAATCCCGAGTGGTGAATATTAAGATAAGCCTGTATGTGTCCGGTGTAAATAAGAACAGACCCTGGGGTTTATTTGGGATCAGGAAAGAGGGGAAGATAGAGAGCAGACGAAACATGTTTCTTCCATTTATCCCCCGTACGAAATGAGCCCCACGCACGCGCGGTCTAAATCATCGCTCCGTGTACGTTCGGGTGCGAAAGGAGGCTAAATAAATATATCGATTTAGCTGAAAGGGCTTCCAGTGTGTGTGGCGGGGGTGACGGAGGTCATGGGAGGGGTCACGGGGGTCAAGTCTGTTTGTGACTTTTCTGTTTTTTTTTCCGTTTTACAGGAGCTAAATTTAATAACACCCCCCTGCTCTTAAGAAAATTCCTAAAGGCCAACGCAATTAATAATCAAAGCTGTATTAAGGCAGAAAGGTCATGTGACCATGTGACACACACATACACACACACACACACACACAGAGGGGCTGTTAATGGGAAAGGCAGTGATGAGGGTCCACGGGGAAGCCGTGCTGGAATAATAACGACTCTCCTACCGAC
>CM022776.1:17912110-17917110 GCA_012411365.1 Ameiurus melas
ATGGAGGCGGTGTAGACGGATGGAGAGAAACGGAACGGTAGACGGATGGAGAGAGAGAGAGCGGAACGGTAGACGGATGGAGAGAGAGAGACGAGAACGGTAAACGGATGGAGAGGCAAACGTGAAGACGGATAGAGAGAGAGACGGAAACGGTAGACGGATGGAGAGAGAGAGAGGAAACGGTAGACGGATGGAGAGAGAGAGAGCAGTAAACGGATGGAGAAGAGAGACGGAACGGTAGACGGATGGAAAGAGAGACGGAAACGGTAGACGGATGGAGAGAAGAGAAACGGTAAACGGATGGAGAGAGAGAGACGGAACGGTAGACGGATGGAGAGAGACGGAACGGTAGACGGATGGAGAGAGAGACGGAAACGGTAGACGGATGAAGAGAGCAGTAAGACGGATGGAGAGAGAGAGACGGAACGGTAGACGGATGGAGAGAGAGAGAGAGACGGAACGGTAGACGGATGGAGAGAGAGAGACGGTAAACGGATGGAGAAAGAGAGACGGTACGGTAGACGGATGGAGAGAAAAGAGAACGGTAGAAGCGGATGGAGAGAGAGAAAAACGGAACGGTAGACGGATGGAGAGAGAGAGACGGAACGGTAGACGGATAGAGAGAGACGGAACGGTAGACGGATGGAGAGAGAGAGAGAGAGACGGAACGGTAGACGGATGGAGAGAGAGAGACGGAACGGTAGACGGATGGAGAGAGAGAGGGAACGGTAGACGGATGGAGAGAGAGACGGAACGGTAGACGGATGGAGAGAGAGAGACGGAACGGTAGACGGATGGAGAGAGAGAGACGGAACGTAGAGCGGATAGAGAGAGACGGAACGGTAGACGGATGGAGAGAGAGACGGGAACGGTAGACGGATGGAGAGAGAGAGACGGAAACGGTAGACGGATGGAGAGAGAGAGAGACGGAACGGTAGACGAGATAGAGAGCGGAACGGTGAAGCGGATGGAGAGAAGAGGAGACGGTAGACGGATGGAGAGAAGAGACGATGAAGACGGATGGAGAGAGAGAGGAGCGATTGAGACGGATGGAGAGAGAGAGACGGAACGTTAGACGGATGGAGAGAGAGAGAGAGAGAGAAGAATAGATTGAGGAAAAACTGAGGATGTGTTTATTTGCATATTTGTTTATTTGATCTCCATCACTCCATCCCTGAGGAACTCTACCACCGTGAACTCTGACCTCACACACACACACACACACACTCACACACACACACTCACACACACACACTCACAGCTGCATAAATAACAGATGTTATGTTAGCATATGCTAATCGTATGCTAATCCTTTAACCACTTTAGGGGTGTTAGGAAAGCACTAACACACACACACACACACTCACACCCTCACACACACACACACACACACTTTCTCTCTCACACACACACACACACACACACACACTCTCTCTCACACACACACACACTCTCTCTCACACACACACACACACAAAGAGTTTGAGGTGGTAGGTTACAGATCACAGAAGTGAGATCAATACATCTGATTATAACATGCTATTGGGCGAGAGACCTGCATAGAGAGGGAGAGAGAGACCGAAGGAGGGAGAGAGTTGGAAAGAAAAAGACGGAGGACATCAAAAGAGAAGGAAAAATTGATGGAATGACAAAAGGAGTGAAGAGAGATATAAAGAGGAACGGATATGGAGTGAAGAGAAAGAGAGATAAAAGGATGCAGTAACTGGGAAGAGATCGGAAGAGAGAGAGAGAGAGATGGACAGGAACAGAAAGAAGATTGAGAGAGCAAATAAAAGAGAGATGGATGGATTAAGAAAAGTATAACAAGGGAAAGAGGTGGGAGGAGGATGGAGATGGGGGGGAAGAGAAGGATGGAAAGAGAAAGATAGAGGATAAAACAAATGAGCAAAAATGATGGCGTGAGAGCAACGGAGGGAGAAAGAGAGATTAAAAAAGATACGTTTCAGGAACCGGAAAGGAAATAAATATGAAGAGAGGACAAGAGAACGAGACGGAGGTGTGAAGAGAGAAAGAGAGAGAGGTGGTGGAAAAGACTAGAGACAGGAAAGAGGACAGTGTGGAGAGCAAGCGATGGGGAGAGAGGTGAAGAGAGACAGGGAAAGAAAAAAGAGAAGAGAGCGAGACAGGTGGAGCATAAACAGAGTGGACAGAAGAGAAACTGAAAGAGAGAGAGAGAGAGAGAGGGGTGGAAAGTGGAAGAGAAGCCGGGAAAAGAAATGGAGAAAGAAAAGAAAACGTGAAGCGGAAATAAAGAGATGGACAGAAAGTGGTAGAGAGACGGAGTGAAGGGCAGACGAACAGTACGAAATGAACAAGAGATAAAGAAATTTGAAGATAGAGAGAGAGTGAGATGAGGATGCAGAGAGAGAAAGAGAGAGAGACATATATAGAGAGAGACAGACAGACAGATAGAGAGACATATATATATATATATATATAGAGAGAGAGAGAGAGAGAAAGAGAGACATATATATAGAGAGACATATAGAGAGACAGTCAGACAGAGAGACATATATATACTGTATATAAAGAGAGAGAAGAGAGACATATATATATAGAGAGAGAAAGAGACATTTATATAGAGAGAGAGACAGATATACAGAGAGAGACATACAGAGAGAGACATATATATATAGAGAGAGAAAGAGACATTTATATAGAGAGAGAGAGAGACATACAGAGAGAGAGACAGACAGAGAGACATATATATATATAGAGAGAAAGAGACATTTATATAGAGAGAGAGAGACAGACATACAGAGAGAGAGACAGACAGAGAGACATATATATATAGAGAGAGAAAGAGACATTTATATAGAGAGAGAGACAGATATACAGAGAGAGACAGACAGAGAGAGACATATATATATATAGAGAGAAAGAGACATTTATATAGAGAGAGAGAGACAGACATACAGAGAGAGAGACAGACAGAGAGACATATATATAGAGAGAGAGAAAGAGACATTTATATATAAAAAGAGAGACAGACAGACAGAGAGACATATATATATATAGAGAGAGAAAGAGACATTTATATAGAGAGAGAGACAGACATACAGAGAGAGAGACAGACAGAGAGACATATATATATATATAGAGAGAGAAAGAGACATTTATATAGAGAGAGAGACAGATATACAGAGAGAGACAGACAGAGAGAGACATTTATATATAGAGAGAGAGACAGACAGAGAGACATATATATATATAAAGAGAGAGAAGAGAGACATATATATATATATATACATAGAGAGAGACAGACAGACAGAGAATAAGAGAGAGAGAGAGAGACTGTAGCTCAGGAGAAACTCTTTAATCATGTACAAGAATCAGGAGCACAGAGGAGAGCTGGGAACTCTGGGTATTCTCCCATCATCCCCGGCGGCCTCACAGGGGCTGAGGTTATACATGCAGGAGCTCATTAAATCTCTCTCGCAACACACACACACACACACACACACACACACACACACGCACAGCTCCTTTAGGCAGGACCGATGTTAGTCTACGCCAACAACAGGAGCTCGTCATAATTAAGCGCACGGCCCGGAGTTACAGCACGTCCGTGTCGCCCCGCGTTACATCACGGGACGCGTGCGGTTAGGAACCGAGAAGCTACGAGTGTCCTCCACTGACTAACGAGCAGCACGTGGACACTCTGCATCCGCAGTCCCCAGTACTTCCAGAGCGGGCCGTAATACATCGTTCATCACGGTTACATTACACTCAGACCGACCCGAGACACATTTTTATTTGGTGTCACGAATTCCCCTTCCCTGTGCGTGTGTGCGTGCGTGTGTGTGCGCTGTGTGTGTGTGTGCGCGTGTGCTGAGACGTTCTTGATCCGTGGCTTGTTGTCTGTCTCGGTCCTGACGCGAAGTCTTGTCCGTGTTTTTGAGTCCCCGCCTTTCCCCGGCGTCTCGCCGCCGTGTCTGTTCCCCGCTCGCCGGTTACGGATGATCCCGCCCGCCTTTTTCACGCCCGCCGAAGCTCACCCGCCTCGCCGCGAATAAACAGCGCTCCGATCGCGCGTGCTCGCGTCCCGCATCGTCAGCCCGCAGCTTCCACACGGACGCCGGTCTCCGAAATGCCACGCCGAGCTTAAACGAAGATCACGAAGGGTAAATTACACGTCGAACGTATTTCACACGTGTGGAGGTGTGGAGGTGTGAAACCGCTGCTCGCACGGTCACTACATTTAAAGTTGAGGCTTGTTTCAGGGAGTTCATGAGTTATTGCTTTCCTGTGTGTGTGTGTGTGTGTGTGTGTGTGTGTGTGTGTGTGTGTGTCAGGGATGACCTCTTTCGCGTGGAGTTGGACAACATGGTTGGAGACGAGATGTTTTACAGTAAGGTGAGCTCTTCATCCTGAACCTTTCTCCTTCACCGTTTAGCGTGAGTACGGAATAATGTTGGAGTGACCCCTGTGTAATGTGTGTGTGTGTGTGTGTGTGTTACAGAAAAGGACGTGGGAGTCCAACAGGAACGACATCAAAATCTGCAGGATGAAGGGCAAGCATGAGGTAGGAGAACGCACACACACACACACACACATCAAACTTTTTTTTTGACTTTGTGTGTGTGTGGGGGGGGGGGGTGTCACTAAGAGATGACTTAGTTTCCCTCGGGAAATGAGAGAAACGGAGGGTCATTTAATGCAGAGGGTGGAACCTGACACACAATCCGGACAAGAGCGGTGAGAGATATCCGAGGGAAAGATTGAGAGAGAGAGAGAGAGAGAGAGAGTAGAGAGAGAGAGAGTGGGGGTAGAGAGAGCGAAGGATAGAAGTGAGAGAGAGAGAGAGAGAGAGCGTGAGGGATAGAGTGAGAGAGAAGAGAGAGAGAGCGTGAGGGATAGAGTGAGAGAGAGAAGCGTGAGTGATAGAAAGGAGAGTGAGAGAGAGAAGCGTGAGGGATAGAAAGAGTGAGAGAGAGAGAGAGAGAGAGAGAGAGAGAGAAGCGTGAGGGATAGAAAGA